>CM056577.1:6011089-6216089 GCA_029721435.1 Gymnothorax reevesii
TAAAACACACAAACACACACACACACACACACACACACACACACACAACCACGCACACACACACACACACACACACACACACAACCACGCACACACACACACACACACACCCACGCACACACACTCACACACAACCACGCACACACACACACGCACACACACACACAACCACGCACACACGCACCCACACACAACCACGCACACACACACACACACACACAACCACGCACACATACACACACACACACACACTCATGCGCGCATGCACACACACAACACACTGCATATCCCGCCCACAGAGCACATCGCTAACGCCACCAGACATTTCAAAGACCACATGAGACGTCACAGCGAAGCCCAACAATGTCAAAGTCACCCTCCTCGAAAACTCCACTCCCTCGCTCTCCCTCTCTCTCATTTCTCTCTCCCCTACCCTCCCTCCCTCTCACTCTATCTCTCTCTCTCTCTTATTTCAATTCAATTCAATTCAACTGAGCTTTATTGACATGACGTAGATTATTCATACATATTGCCAAAGCATGAACATTTCTGTGAACAGAGAAAAGAATATATATATACATAATTTTTTAATGCAATGCAGAAATGGCGTCTAAAAGAATATATTACACCACCCTCCATAATTATTGGCACCCCTGGTTAAGATGGGTTCTTTAGCTTCTCATTAATTCAGTTTTTTTTCTAAATAATATAGGACCACAATGAAAAAAGAGGAAAATCCAACCTTTAATTCAAGTGCATTTATTCAGTGGGAAAAAAATCCCACATTAAGAAATCATTCTTTTACATCTAGTCATGTGTGCCACAATTATTATCACCCCTGATGTTAATACTTTGTACAAACCCCCTTTTGTGAACAAAACAGCACCTAATCTTCACCTATAATGTTTCACAAGATGGGAGAATACAGAAAGAGGGATCTTCAACCATTCCTCTTTGCAAAATCTCTCTAAATCATCCAGCGACCTGGGTCCTCTCCTCTGCACTCTCCTCTTCAGCTCACTCCACAGGTTTTCAATGGGGTTGAGGTCTGGGGACTGAGATGGCCATGGGAGGAGCTTGATTCTGTGTCTGCTGAACCATTTCTGTGTAGATTTGGCCACATGTTTAGGGTCATTATCTTGCTGAAAGACCCAGTGACGACCGATCTTCAGCTTTCGGGCAGAGGACACCAGATTTTGATTTAAAATGTCCTGGTATTTCAAAGCGTTCTTGATGCCATGTACCCTAACAAGGCTCCCAGGGCCTCTGGAAGAGAAACAGGCCCACAGCATCACGATCCTCCCCCATACTTCACAGTGGGCATGAGGTGCTTTTCTGCATACTCATATTTTGTGTTCCGCCAGACCCACTTAGAGTGTTTGTTGCCAAAAAGCTCTATCTTTGGTCTCATCTGACCAAAACACACGGTCCCAGTTGAAGTCCCAGTACCGGTTAGCGAACTCCAGACGTTTGCGTTTATGATTGTGAGTGAGAAAAGGTTTTTTCCGTGCATGCCTCCCAAACAGCTTGTTGGCATGTAGATAGTGCCTGATGGTTTTTTTGGAGACCTTGTGACCCCAAGATTCTACCATTTGTTGCAATTCTTTAACAGTGAGCTTTGGAGAACTTTTTATTTCTCTTACCATCCCCCTCACTGTGTGCAGTGGCAAAATAACTCTGCGTCCTCGTCCAGGCTTGTTTACCACTGTTCTAGTTGTTTCAAACTTCTTAATGATTCCTCTGACAGTATATATGGGCAGGTGTAGGCGAGTGGCTGTTTTCTTGTAGCTATTGCCTGACTTCTGAGGGTCAACACACATCTGCCTTACCTGAATGGTATGTTTCTTTGTCTTTCCCATGTTGAAGAGTAGATAACAAAAATGGCCTCTCTGTCACTTCATATTAATACCCAAGGGAAACAGGAAGTGATGATTTACTAATCAAATGTTCCTAGATACTCTGATCAACTTTGTAACCTACTGTAGAAATGACAGAAATACTTCCATTACATTTAATTCCAAGGAATTGTTAGGGATGCCAATAATTGTAGTGATTTTATGAAAAATAATTATTTCTTAATCAGGGATTTTTTTTTTCCCCCTTAAAATTCACTTGAGTTGAAGGTTACATTTTTCTACAATTTTCAGTGTGAGAGTATGCTTCTGCAATTGAAAGTGAATTTATTTTAAGGCTTTAAACGCATCTTAACCATCTTAATTGGGGTGCCAATAATTATGGAGGGCGCTGTAATTAATAAATAAATTAAATGTAAAAAAAAAGCTACGGAAAGCAAAATGATAATTTATAAAGAAGAAATGCAAAAAAAAACAGAGTTTGTGGGGGTGCAGTTTTTTAGGGCGTGCTGAGTGTGGCCCTGTTCCTCGTGCTGTGACACGATGTCACATATCGAGCAGCGATTGCTGCTGTCTCTCCTTCACCGAGCACGATGGGAATATTAGGAAGTTTGGAGTTTTGGGGCGGAATTTTTTTAAGTATTTGTTTCTAATGTCCTTGTATTTTTTACACTGAAGGAGGAAGTGCATCAACCTCACGTGTCATACAGTGACCCCATACTCTCTGTCTCAACCTCACCTGTCATACAGTGACCCCATATTCTCCGTCTCAACCTCACCTGTCATACAGTGACCCCATATTCTCCGTCTCAACCTCACCTGTCATACAGTGACCCCATATTCTCTGTCTCAACCTCACCTGTCATACAGTGACCCCATGCTCTCTGTCTCAACCTCACCTGTCATACAGTGACCCCAAATTCTCTGTCTCAACCTCACCTGTCATACAGTGACCCCATACTCTCTGTCTCAACCTCACCTGTTATACAGTGACCCCATACTCTCTGTCTCAACCTCACCTGTCATACAGTGACCCCATATTCTCCGTCTCAACCTCACCTGTCATACAGTGAGCACATATTCTCTGTCTCAACCTCACCTGTCATACAGTGACCCCATACTCTCTGTCTCAACCTCACCTGTCATACAGTGACCCCATATTCTCCGTCTCAACCTCACCTGTCATACAGTGAGCACATATTCTCTGTCTCAACCTCACCTGTCATACAGTGACCCCATATTCTCTATCTCAACCTCACCTGTCATACAGTGAGCACATATTCTCTCCTCTTTGGGTTTCCATGATTTCTTATGTCTGCCTGTTTTTATGGCCAGAATGCCTTGTTAGAGACTTGCATCCTTTTTGCCAGTTATTATCCCCTGCCAACAGAAAGTGGGAGGGGGCTATAGGTTTGACCTCCGTCCGTCTGTCCGTGCGTGTGTCTGTGTGTGTGCGTGCGTGCGTGTGTGCGTCCGTCCGTCTGTCCGTCTGAGAGAAAGGGGACAACTTTTCTCAGAAACTATTGCAGACAGGACAACCAAATTTGGTGTGTAGCTTCAGACCATAAAGGCCTTGATGGAGTTTGAAAATAAGAAGCACACGATTGGCGGGGGATGTTGTTGACCATGTCGACTTGTTTTAACTGTAAGTGGAGTCTGTGTGCATTTAACTGTGGTTTATACTTAACATACACGCAACTCTGTTGTAATTCTTATTGTAAAATTACAGTTTAAATAACTGGCAAATGAGTTTCCGGTTAAATTAACTGGCAACAGAAAATGCAAGTTAAAAACAGTGCGTGGTCACTGAGCCGGTACTCGGTCAGGATCTGTCTCTGCTTTATATCTCTGACAGTGAAGACATATTCTGCCGGTTTATATCCTCTTTTTAGGGCCCGATAGCATCCAAGTTTGTGCTGAGATTTTGTGTCAGCGTCCCAGTGTTCCAGAAAAGAGAGTTTGGCCTGTTTCATGATTTGATTCACTCTAATTTCTAATTTCTCTCTCCCCTGCCCTCCCACTGTCTCTCTCTCTCTACCCCTCTCTCCCCCCCCCCCCTTATCCCCCCCCCCCCCTCCTCTCCCTCGTACGCGTTTCCGCGTTTATCTCAGAAAGGCACCGACCCCCGCCGCACTTTCCCGCACTGCTGATGGAATAAGAAATAAACACGTGCCTGTCACGTTTCTCGCAGTTCTCTCCCCGAGTTTACAAACCGGCGAGAGCGATCCGGTGCCCTAATCCTGTTGCTAGGTTACCAAACACGATCGTTTCCCCCCTGCCTTGCGTGTACATAACACCGCAGAAACTGCCATTTCAATGGTTTAATGCGCTCATCTTAAATCTAAATCCTACGCACAAGCTGAAACTATGGAAATATTTTGAATATGGTATCATTTTTCAGAAACTCATGAAATTAATGAGCAACAGAGGACTTTAAAATCACGTGTCTTGTTAGTGTAATTTCTTTCATTGTTGCAAGTTTCGTTTTTACTCCTGAAAGATAAAATGAAGCCTGGAATTGATCCAGTAGAATCAATGCTGTGAATTGAGCAAATTTATCTCTTACAGAAGTGATTACATTCAGATATTAGACAAAATCTTGCATCACTCCCAGTCAAAACATTATCATCCACACGGAGAACAACTAAAAACCTCTTCTGTGTGTGTTTGCACAGTGGCCACAGCTGTGAAGAAAACATTGAATATATCAAATTCATCTTTCGCATAAGACGTTAAACCAAGGTCCTGACTCTCTCTGGTCATTATAGATCCTATGACTCTCTTCGATCAGAGTAGGGGGTGTCATGGCTAAAGTCCCAACCTGGCTCTTTCCACCTGCCGCTTAATCATCCCCTGATCTAATTGGCTGTGCAATTCCTCCTCTCCCTCCCCACCTCAACCCCCCAGGGCTCCCTTGAAAAAGAGATTTCAATCTCAATAGGACTTCTCTGATTAAAAAAAGGATAAATAAAAATAAATACATTCATCCCATCCTGCTTCTGCAATTTTCTATTCATTTCAATAAACCATTTGTCTTCCATTCCATGGCATGGTCTTACTTAGTGAAATGGAGTTCATTTAAGACCACTCTGCTGATCCATCTATTACCCAATCTTACTCTCTGTACTGCGTCAGTTCTGCTCTCCTCGTCTGCCTCAGTCCGACATCCCCATCCCCCAGCTCTTCTTCTTCTGTTCTGCCTCTTGCAGGACCTCAGGGGATTCCATGAGAATAAGTCACACCCCCACCATACTCACTCCGCCAGAACCCACCTGATTCAGTCCAGTGTTTATCACAATCTACTCTTTCAATGGATCTCAATAAAAATCACTTTCAATTCTGAGGCGCAGTCTAAACTATGTCCAATTTATTAGCCCACAAACAGGTGGTTTCAATACATATTTGTGCTCTTATTTCAGGCGTGTGCCGGCAGTACATGTATGTGCTGTTATTGCAGGTTTATATCTACAGTAGATGTATGTGCTGTTATTACAGGTGTATATCTGCAGTAGATGTATGTACTGTCATTACAGGCGTTTGCCTGCAGTGCATGTAGGTGCTGTTATGAAAGGCATGTGTCTGCAGCACATGTGGGCTGTTATTATGGGTGTGTGCCTGCAGTAAATGCACAACGTTGTATGTGTTTTTATTTGAGGCGTGTGCCTGCAGCACATGTATGTGCTTTTACAAGTATATGCTTTTATTATAGGCATGTGCCTGCAGTACATGTACGGGCTTTCATTGCAGTACATTTATGTGCTGTTATTAACGGTCTGTGCCTGCAGTACATGTATGTGCTGTTATTACACCCATGTTCCTGCAGTACATTTATATGCTGTTATTACCTCGACTAAAGAGGTTATGTTTTTGCCGCCTTTGGTTTGTCTCTCTGTCTGTCCGTTTGTGTACAAGATAACTCAAAAAGTAACGGACAGATATCTGAAATTTTGTCGGTGGGTTGCAATTACATCAGGGATGGACCCTGTTGATTTTGACCGCGATCGGTTAAACAATATGGCCAACACTGCAGCCATCTTGAAATCCTATGACACGTGATAACGGAACTTCACTCCCAGTGATATCACTCAAATTTTATAAGTTGATTGGTCTTGCATCAAGGACACAACCTATCCTTAAATTTCTTATGAGACCTGTTCATCTAGCAAGATTTCCACTGTGCTACCATGGTGAAGGTTTGCACTCTCGGAGTGCCGAGTTACAAACTTTTGCTCTCTATTATGGTTCAGATACAGTTTTCAGACCTGCTCAGGCTCTAGACACAATCCTCCTGATTTCCCTGAGGAAGGAGATGCTCATGGCTTCTACTGAAGACACATAGAGGCTTCAACCACCAGAGATACTGTAAGTTTCTCTCTCAATTAGCAGCCAATCCTCTGTGGGAACTGTGATTCTCCAAAACAATATACAATACAGTAATGCCAATTCCACATAACCAGCATACTATACGGTTCTGTGTGATTGTGTGTTTTTCTCTGTGCGTGTAGGCAACTGTTTCTGAAGTGTGTGAGCCTTTATGTAGTGTGTGTGTTTATGAGTATGTTTATATGTGACTGTGTGAGCGTGTGTGTTTGTATGTGAGTTTATATGTAAGTGTACCGATTTGTGTTTATATGCGTGTGTGTTCATATGCGAGTCTGTATGTGTGCATATTTGTGTTTGTGTGTGAGTGTTTGCATCATGCGTTTGTGGGATGGTGAAGGTGTGTGAATGCTTTTATCCTGTCTGTATGTGTGTGAGTGCATGTATGTGTTAGTGTGTGTGTGCGTGTGAATTTCTGTATTGTGTTTGTGTGTGCGTGAGTGCGTGTGTGAATTTCTGTAGTGTGTGTGTGCATGAGTATGTGTGTTGTTTTTGCTTTAAGAACACTTTCCCTGCCGCAGCTCACACGTGGTGGTATCAACATGCTGAGAGGGGTGTAACCTTCAAGTGTTACTCCGCTGTGATCGGGCTTTGCTGCCTTCTGGACTCGGAGTATTAGCTCCAAAATGTAGAGCTTACAAACTGAAAATTAATGCAGGACGACATGCTCTATTTGAACATCAGCTTATAGCCTAAATGTTGGAAACTATGTTCGAGCGCTTTTTGATGGTATTAAGTTACTCGCAGCCATGAACTGATCCACCTGAACTTAATTCTGAGACGAGTGATATAATATGGCGTCATAGAATGATGGCAAGAGAGCATTCAATCCAACTAAAAGCAACATTTCCCTTCCTCTAAAGAAGCGGTTTTCAACTTGGTGCGCGGTTTTATCCCGAGCACCCCGTTTCAACTCTAATTCTTCTGATCAAGTTTTTCTTTTTTCTTATTTTAGCAACTTTGTTGATGTTGGTTAATTGCTGAGCCTTTTGAGTTCCAAGCACTTCTCGCCGCAACATCGAATATTTTGATCAAACATTCCGAGAGAATAACGGCAATTATATCTTCCTATTATAGTCACGCTGGCGTTGGTGTGTCGGGATTACCATGTCCGTGACGCACCTCTGCAATGACTTGCAGCTCCTCACGTACACACACACCCCCACCATCCTCACGACTCCTCACCATCGGCGCGTCTCCGTCGTGCGCTACTCCTCTTTACACATATACATGTTTTTTTCGCATTAATGGGCATTCTCAAAACACCCCGCGCTTGGAGTTGCAATAATACCATCAAAGAAGGTTTCCGCGGAAGGTCCTTATTATGTTACATCGAATGATTATTAGTAGTAGCGGTTGCTTACTTCCTGTGTGAGGAAGTTTTATGTTACATCATGAATTATTTCATAGTGTCACACCACGGAAATTGTTGCATTTACAAGCTGCAGGCCGACAAGTTGCCAAGAAAATGATGAAGTGCCCCGCGGCTCGGGCGCCTCCCTCCCGCGCCGGATCCATCCAAACGCCACGCGCGGCTCGGAGGCTGGGCTCGGGCTGTAGCGGCGAGACCGCACGAGGAGCGCGCCGCAGTGCAGCCGCGCGTTCATGAAAGATGCGTCTTCATCACATCAGTTTGCTCAAATAACTGAGAAACTGGATTTATTTTGTGCGGAACGGTGCGCTTGCATGTGCACGCAAACTTCTTATGACATTATTTTAGTGGATGTGTAAGTAAAATAGACATGCATCATCAACATTATTTAAATCCAAATATATATTAGCCTTAATCAACTCCACTACATTTCAAAAGAAAAAAAAACTGCCTGTGTAATTATCTGGCATTACGGTGGTAATTATGAGGAGGAAATATTTGCAAAAATTGCATTTTGTGCTTTACAACCTGTAGATATCCATTTGTAATTCGCGAGTACACCGCATCTACATGTTGCACACGTATAATTTCTCTGGCTGGTCGCTTAGTGAGGGCTTTTCGCGTTACTAAGTGGTCAAGGCTGCATCTATTCGTCTTGACAAATGTGTTAATAGGCTGAAATGTAACAGTGACGAATTATGCGAATAACAGACAGAGTAGCCTACCTTGAGCATCTCCTCCGCTCGTCAGGACGGCGATAGCTTTTCCTTCGCCGCTAAGATTCTCAAACAATTTTTTGTCGGACTGTGGCATTTTTCCGTGTGATAGTTCGCAAGAATTGTAGAAATCTGCCGAATAGATTGTTTAAAATGTTACAGGAAATGCCGTTGTCGGCGAAATGAACTTCAATTGAAGAGGCGAGCGCCCCCTCTTGTGTCTCCGTTCGCCGGTTCTCCGCCCAGCACCGTTGCAGAAGGCAGAAGAATGCAATAGGTACGGCTTGCTAAACCCCGTAGTAATACAATGACGGGTTCATTAACCAATAGCATCTTGGATCACGTCGGCATGCCGCTATTTTGACCAATTAAAGTCAGAGAGGCGAGGTGCAGGGAGGGAAAACGGGAAGCGAAGCGTCATTATTCATCGCTATGAATAATCAACTTAATGACGTATAGATTCCGCGGCGCACTCATACTGTAAAATCTGACAGGACCTCAAACGTGCCTTGTGTGTCGTGGACCGGACTGATCAATTTAAATATGACTTTTCTGAATTCTTCTTTGCCCATTCTTTAAACCGCAGTTATACTCCTACTAGGCCTACTGTAAGGTTTGATCTGCCATCAAACTAAAATGTTGAATTTTATTTCACAATAAAGATTACGCTATCTGTGCATTGCTGGACGAACATTTGATCGGTAGAAGTACAAACTGAAGATAATCTTTATCTCGCGTAGTTTCGTGACTTAAGAAAATGAATAATGTGTGCGTGCCTGAGCCTATTCTTAAGGTAGCTGACCGTGCCTGACCACATGACCGCTGAGAGGATGTTTGGACCAGGGTGGAGAAGCTCTCTGGGGCACTGATGGGGGACAAAGCCAGTTTTAGGACCATCAGAGACTGAGAAGAGCGCTGTGTGCTTGTTTGTCGTATTCATATGAATTCCGTTGGATTGGAATGAGAAAAGGTGTCGTGCAGCGCACCACTCTGAATAGTATGAACTCCTGTGGAAAATCCAACATATCACCTCGGTTTGGACTGCTGCTACAGAAACCTCCAACACTGCAGATGACGACTAAGGGGCATGCGCTGTATTCTTCGGGTATATAGGGCCTACCTCACTACCTTAACTACCCGTACAAGACGTGAGGGTCAGTTTTTAACTATATAGCCAGCCATTAAAGTTAAGTTGACCCCCCCTTAACCATTATGATTATTTCGAGTTGCTATGTAGGCCTACTGTAAATCATTATAATGAGTGAGTGGCTTTGTTGATAAGTTTGGAGCAGCAGCACCGGACCCTTTCCTGCGGGCGCAAGGACAGATCCAGTCAGGTATCCAATGCGCTCCATGTGAGCCGCTCCTGACGCAAACAGTCGATGGCCGCATTGGTTTCATCGGGGTGAGCTTGAGTTGAGACACTTTCTCTGCTGAATCCCTTTTTGAAATGTAAAAATTTGTTAAGCACTTACAATTTTCATATCTGATCGCACCAAGAGTCTTTTTGACACACTTTTGCATTTTGGCTCCGAACTGCGACGCATTGGTTTTATAAACCGGTTTAAGCAGAAACTGTGTTTAAAATTGCGGTACTTGCATGCATATTTTGCCAACCATGTATGAATTGCGGCCACTCTCTATAAAGTCTAACCAGACACATACTTACGAAATGCTGCAGGTCAACAGCAGCTTATCTGCAGCATTGAAATAAATTCTTCCATCATTCATATATTTCAAACCTTCTGCCTCCGCTATGTTTTCTTAGCTGAAACATAGCTTAGGGCGACATCTACTGGAAAATAATCGGTAATACAGACAAGGTCACGGTCATTCATAAGAACAGGATGTCCCGACGTGATGAAAGTTGAGAACTTCTCCATCTTTCATCAGCTGAGCTGATCGTTTAACTCGGTGAATGGGTTAATGAGATCTACAAACCAAGAGTAACCAGAGGACTGAAATGACAAAAGAAAGCTTGAGTTATTTATAAATTTGTCTTTGGACCATCCATAAAAATTATCAGTATCTATGCTGGAGGTGAGATGTGCCTTACCCCTTTGGAGCATGATAAGGATGTTTGTTAGGATACACTGCCTCTCTGAGCTGTGTGGTGAAGTGTGACGTGATCAGAATTCATATGATGTGTGTGAGATCCACCATGATTTCAGCGCTAAATAATTTAAGCGTGTGCATCTCTTTCTCTCTCTCTCTCTCTCTCTCTCTCTCAGTCTGTGTGTGTGTGTGAGTGTGTGAATGTATGTCTCTGTCTATGTATGTGCACGATTGTGTGCATGTGCATGTCTGTGTGTGACTGAGTGTTTTTGTAACCTATTGGGGACCTTTTACAGCATACACACTGACCTTGTTGAGACCAGTAGCCCTGATGGGGACCGAATTCTGGTCCTAATGCGGTGAAACATCATCTCTGGGGTCATAGTTACGGATCAGGGTCAGGTGTGACAAGAGATTAGGTTGAGGTTGGGGTTAGGCAAGATTTGGTTATGGTTAGGGGTAATGGGTTTGGGTGAAGCTGTCCATAATGAATAGAAGTCAATGCGAAATAATGAATGCTGCACAAGCTTGAATGTGTGTTTGTGTGTGTGTGTGTGTGTGTGTGCATCTGTGTGTGTGTGTGTGTGTGTGTGTGTGTGTATTCGTGCAGTTACAGGAGTATATTACAGAATGACAAACCAACCGCTCTGCAATGAGGAACAATGGTGTTTTCTGATTACTAAGAAAATACTTAAAATATATTAAATTAAAAATGACTTGATTGACCATTTGAATGCAGTGATCGCAATAGTGTAGTTGACCAGATAACCTGTGGTTTGCTGCGGTTAACTGCAAGAATTGAACTTTAATAATCCTTTAGACAACTGAACATTTTAGCAATTTTTCAACCACATTTCTGACTTATTTTTCTTGACATTTATTTGTTATTTGGCAAAGGTTTTGATTAAGGTCTAAACAGCCATATATTGAAAATAATTGGCATCTTGTTGCGCGCATTTTGACAGAGGGAGGTTTCAGGTGATATTATATGGCGGTAAGCTTAACCATCCAAATAACAGGAGATTCCCAGCTCCTCCTTTGATTTTGGTGGCACAGAATTAATTTTAGGCTCCTACCACCTCTATTGCTTTCGGGCTCATCTTGTCAATACTGTAATGCAGTTCATTTACTATCCTCAAGACAATTCATTCACCCATTAATCAGCTGTTATATAAATCCATCTACACATCACTCAATAAATCAAAAATGATCAATTACTGATGCAGCATCATTAGAGCTGACCGTCACTATGCTGTTGTCACAATCAGTGCTGTTATTTTCAGCAAAGCTACAGCCTTGTGTTTCATTACATTACATACGTGTTTCAGTGCACAGTGTCTGCCTGTCACGACGGCTGTGTTCCCCACTGTAATCCCAGAGGTGCCTGCTGGGAAATGTAGTCAACTTTGTTCTACCTTCATTCAGAATTTTTTAATCTTTCTCAGAAGTCCCTCTCACCTTGCAGTGTTGATAAAGTAACCTCATAGCCATGCGTGGGTGGGTGCTCCTGCCTGACTGTCTAATTACCGGAATAAAAAAGGTACGCTGCTGGATAGTTTTGGCAGTTTTTTTCTGAAACGACCGTTCAAATGTAAGAGATTTATATTGTCATGTATGTGTCATCGTTTCTGGGTGCACTAAAACTGCAGAGCTCTATGGCACACGGTCATGTGATCCCAGGTGTGTTTAGAGCAGTTACTGTGGCAGCAGCAGCGAGATGCCATCAGCATCTCTCACTTTAGCCTAACTTTAGCTCTCTCGCTCTGCCCAATGCGCTAACGCTAAAGAATGGGGTAACAGTGGAGAATGAGGGGAGGTCAGGAGAGGGGGAGGACCGGCTGGTTTTGATTGGCTGGGGCGCAGTCTCTTCATTTCAACCAATGGCTGTGCACTGATCTTTATTTAGTGAGGTTAAAATCGACACCGGCACAATTGTGTCAAATTTTAAAAATATAAACCCCTTCATTCTATTTTATTAGTGCACAGTATTATACCAAATTTTATAGTTCAAACAAAATGTTGTAGTGTAGTCAGTCTTGAACCAGCTTTACCCTGATAGGATGACTTTAGCTGTAGTTTTCAGTGACAGTAATGTACTTCAGCGTAATCTGAACTGTGCTACTGAAATCCGGCTGGATTTAATGTAATCAGAGCATAGACTGTCACAGTAGTCTTTCCTCAGAGAAGCTTCATCTTAAATAGATCAAATATAGACATTCATGATAGTGACTTTTGTGGTGACTGTATCACTTGAGTAAGTACAGAAAAGAATGCCCTTAATCCATTAATCCATCTGATGTGTTGGGGCATTTCACAGAGCAGGATTAATGAGTTATCAGGATCACTGTGTGGAGTAAAGCCTGAACAGCTCTTTTTAAAATGTATGATGGTTTTTTTGTTTTTTGATTTTTTTTTTTGCTGGGCCAGAACAGTACAGAAGCCAGAAAAATAGCAAAAAAAGAAAGAAGAAGAAAGAAAGAAAAGAAAAGAAAAGAAAATCTGGTTTCGAAAGGCCGACTTGGCTACCAGAGGTAGACAATCCAGCCCCAGAAAGTAAAAGCCCTTCCCAATATTTAGTTGCAACTGTCTGGATCCCATAATTGCAGCAACTCTTCAGCCCAGAGGTTGAGATAATTAGGGAAATCAGCTGCCTGAGCTCATGGCTGGAATAAAACACGGCCGGACTTTAACTTTCTGACCCCTGGAATGTCCTCCTCTGGTGGCTATTCCACCGAGATCCACCACTGTTATCTAACTGCAGTTATCAGTAAAATAATAAAAAAGCTCAGTAATGCAGCTCAGTAATCCAGCTTTGTGAAATTGGGCCCTGATTATTAATGACTGACTCAGCTTGATGGATTAATCATGTACAAAAGCCCCCTGTGTCTCTCCATGGCTTGTGTTCAGAGAAGAACTGCTCCAGGACTGGGCTCTCAGAGTGGGAATCAAGGGGTCTCCCCCAAAATACTGAGAAACTGTGTCCTGCTGTTCACTGCTCCTATTCTCCTCACACAGAGCTGCTCCTGCCCTCCTCACACAGAGCTGCTCCTGCCCTCCTCACACAGAGCTGCTGCTGCCCTCCTCACACAGACCTGCTGCTGCCCTCCTCACACAGAGCTGCTGCTGCCCTCCTCAAACAGAGCAGCTCCTGCCCTCCTCACACAGAGCTGCTCCTGCCCTCCTCACACAGAGCTGCTCCTGCCCTCCTCACACAGAGCTGCTGCTGCCCTCCTCACACACAGCTGCTCCTGCCCTCCTCACACAGAGCTGCTCCTGCCCTCCTCACACAGAGCTGCTACTGCGCACCTCACACAGAGCTGCTCCTGCCCTCCTCACAAACAGCTGCTCCTGCCCTTCTCACACAGAGCTGCTCCTGCCCTCCTCACACAGAGCTGCTCCTGCCCTCCTCAAACAGAGCTGCTCCTGCCCTCCTCACACAGAGCTGCTCCTGCCCTCCTCACACAGACCTGCAACTGCCCTCCTCACACAGAGCTGCTCCTGCCCTCCTCACACAGAGCTGCTCCTGCCCTCCTCACACACAGCTGCTCCTGCCCTCCTCACACACAGCTGCTCCTGCCCTCCTCACACAGAGCTGCTCCTGCCCTCCTCACACAGAGTTGCTCCTGCCCTCCGCACACAGAGCTGCTCCTGCCCTCCTCACACACAGCTGCTCCTGCCCTCCTCACACAGAGCTGCTCCTGCCCTCCTCACACAGAGCTGCTCCTGCCCTCCTCACACAGAGCTGCTCCTGCCCTCCTCACACAGAGCTGCTGCTGCCCTCCTCACACAGAGCTGCTACTGCGCTCCTCACACAGAGCTGCTCCTGCCCTCCTTACACAGACCTGCAACTGCCCTCCTCACACAGAGCTGCTCCTGCCCTCCTCACACAGAGCTGCTCCTGCCCTCCTCACACAGACCTGCAACTGCCCTCCTCAAACAGAGCTGGTCCTGCCCTCCTCACACAGAGCTGCTCCTGCCCTCCTCACACAGAGCTGCTCCTGCCCTCCTCACACAGAGCTGCTCCTGCCCTCCTCACACACAGCTGCTCCTACCCTCCTCACACAGAGCTGCTCCTGCCCTCCTCACACACAGCTGCTCCTGCCCTCCTCACACAGAGCTGCTGCTGCCCTCCTCAAACAGAGCTGCTCCTGCCCTCCTCACACAGAGCTGCTCCTGACCTCCTCACACAGAGCTGCTCCTGCCCTCCTCACACACAGCTGCTCCTGCCCTTTTCACGCACAGCTGCTCCTGCCCTCCTCACACAGAGCTGCTGCTGCCCTCCTCAAACAGAGCAGCTCCTGCCCTCCTCACACAGAGCTGCTCCTGCCCTCCTCAAACAGAGCTGCAGCTGCCCTCCTCACACAGACCTGCTCCTGCCCTCCTCACACAGAGCTGCTCCTGCCCTCCTCACACAGAGCTGCTCCTGCCCTCCTCAAAAAGAGCTGCTCCTGCCCTCCTCACACAGAGCTGCTCCTGCCCTCCTCACACAGAGCTGCTCCTGCCCTCCTCACACAGAGCTGCTGCTGCCCTCCTCACACAGAGCTGCTCCTGCCCTCCTCACACACAGCTGTTCCTGCCCTCCTCACACAGAGCTGCTCCTGCCCTCCGCACACAGAGCTGCTCCTGCCCTCCTCACACACAGCTGCTCCTGCCCTCCTCACACAAAGCTGCTCCTGCCCTCCTCACACAGAGCTGCTCCTGCCCTCCTCACACAGAGCTGTTGCTGCCCTCCTCACACACAGCTGCTCCTGCCCTTTTCACGCACAGCTGCTCCTGCCCTCCTCACACAGAGCTGCTCCTGCCCTCCTCACACAGAGCTGCTACTGCGCTCCTCACACAGAGCTGCTCCTGCCCTCCTCACACAGAGCTGCTCCTGCGCTCCTCACACAGAGCTGCCCCTGTCCTCCTCACACAGAGCTGCTGCTGCCCTCCTCACACAGAGCTGCTCCTGCCCTCCTCACACAGAGCTGCTCCTGCCCTCCTCACACAGAGCTGCTCCTGCCCTCCTCACACAGAGCTGCTCCTACCCTCCTCACACAGAGCTGCTGCTGCCCTCCTCACACAGAGCTGCCCCTGCCCTCCTCACACAGAGCTGCTCCTGCCCTCCTCACACAGACCTGTTCCTGCCCTCCTCACACAGAGCTGCTCCTGCCCTCCTCACACAGACCTGCTCCTGCCCTCCTCACACAGACCTGCTGCTGCCCTCCTCAAACAGAGCTGCTGCTGCCCTCCTCACACAGAGCTGCTCCTGCCCTCCTCACACGGAGCTGCTCCTGCCCTCCTCACAGAGCTGCTGCTGCCCTCCTCACACAGACCTGCTGCTGCCCTCCTCACACAGAGCTGCTCCTGCCCTCCTCACACAGAGCTGCTCCTGCCCTCCTCACACAGAGCTGCTCCTGCCCTCCTCAAACAGAGCTGCTCCTGCCCTCCTCACACAGAGCTGCTCCTGCCCTCCTCACACAGAGCTGCTCCTGCCCTCCTCACACAGAGCTGCTCCTGCCCTCCTCAAACAGAGCTGCTCCTGCCCTCCTCACACAGAGCTGCTCCTGCCCTCCTCACACAGACCTGCTGCTGCCCTCCTCACACAGAGCTGCCCCTGCCCTCCTCACACAGAGCTGCTCCTGCCCTCCTCAAACAGAGCTGCTCCTGCCCTTCTCACACAGAGCTGCTCCTGCCCTCCTCACACAGAGCTGCTCCTGCCCTCCTCACACAGAGCTGCTCCTGTCCTCCTCACACAGACCTGCTGCTGCCCTCCTCACACAGAGCTGTTCCTGCCCTCCTCACACAGAGCTGCTGCTGCCCTCCTCACACAGAGCTGCTCCTGCCCTCCTCACACAGAGCTGCTCCTGCCCTCCTCACACAGAGCTGCTGCTGCCCTCCTCACACAGACCTGCTGCTGCCCTCCTCACACAGAGCTGCCCCTGCCCTCCTCACACAGAGCTGCTGCTGCCCTCCTCACACAGAGCTGCTCCTGTCCTCCTCACACAGAGCTGCTCCTGCCCTCGCTGCCCTCCTCAAACAGAGCTGCTCCTGCCCTCCTCACACAGAGCTGCTCCTGCCCTCCTCACACAGAGCTGCTGCTGCCCTCCTCACACAGAGCTGCTCCTGTCCTCCTCAAACAGAGCTGCTGCTGCCCTCCTCACACAGAGCTGCTCCTGCCCTCCTCACACAGAGCTGCTCCTGCCCTCCTCACACAGAGCTGCTCCTGCCCTCCTCACACAGAGCTGCTGCTGCCCTCCTCACACAGACCTGCTGCTGCCCTCCTCACACAGAGCTGCTGCTGCCCTCCTCACACAGAGCTGCTCCTGCCCTCCTCACACAGAGCTGCTCCTGTCCTCCTCACACAGAGCTGCTGCTGCCCTCCTCACACAGAGCTGCTCCTGTCCTCCTCACACAGAGCTGCTGCTGCCCTCCTCACACAGAGCTGCTGCTGCCCTCCTCACACAGAGCTGCTTCTGCCCTCCTCACACAGAGCTGCTCCTGCCCTCCTCACACACAGCTGCTCCTGCCCTCCTCACACAGAGCTGCTCCTGTCCTCCTCAAACAGAGCTGCTGCTGCCCTCCTCACACAGAGCTGCTCCTGCCCTCCTCACACAGAGCTGCTCCTGCCCTCCTCACACAGAGCTGCTGCTGCCCTCCTCACACAGAGCTGCTGCTGCCCTCCTCACACAGAGCTGCTTCTGCCCTCCTCACACAGAGCTGCTCCTGCCCTCCTCACACACAGCTGCTCCTGCCCTCCTCACACAGAGCTGCTCCTGTCCTCCTCAAACAGAGCTGCTGCTGCCCTCCTCACACAGAGCTGCTCCTGCCCTCCTCACACACAGCTGCTCCTGCCCTCCTCACACACAGCTGCTCCTGCCCTCCTCACACAGAGCTGCTCCTGCCCTCCTCACACAGAGCTGCTCCTCTCCTCCTCAAACAGAGCTGCTCCTGCCCTCCTCACACAGAGCTGCTCCTGCCCTCCTCACACAGAGCTGCTGCTGCCCTCCTCACACAGAGCTGCTGCTGCCCTCCTCACACAGAGCTGCTCCTGCCCTCCTCACACAGAGCTGCTCCTGTCCTCCTCAAACAGAGCTGCTCCTGCCCTCCTCACACAGAGCTGCTGCTGCCCTCCTCACACAGAGCTGCTCCTGCCCTCCTCACACAGAGCTGCTCCTGCCCTCCTCACACAGAGCTGCCTCTGTCCTCCTCACACAGAGCTGCTGCTGCCCTCCTCACACAGAGCTGCTCCTGCCCTCCTCACACAGAGCTGCTCCTGCCCTCCTCACACAGAGCTGCTGCTGCCCTCCTCACACAGAGCTGCTCCTGCCCTCCTCACACAGAGCTGCTCCTGTCCTCCTCACACGGAGCTGCTCCTGCCCTCCTCACACAGAGCTGCTCCTGCCCTCCTCACATAGATGAAGGAAGGAGGTGGAGATAGAGGAGGACACATTTCTCCAGGATAGGGATACACCCAAGCTGAAGAGGAGGAAGAGGAAGCAGGCTGACTTTTTTAGTCCCATAATGATGACATCACAGGTTAGCTCCTGAGGTAGCCATAGTTCTACCTGGCTCCACCAGAGAGCAGTATACTGCAGCACTGGCAGAGATGGCCTGTTTGACTGCACTGGCAAGGAAACACGAGAGTACTTCCGCTTCAGATACCTGATCCAGGATCGACCATCGCGCCCGATGCTGACCATCACGAAAAAGCAGAGAGGAGAGTTCTGCTTCTGCGAGAAGCTCTCTCTGTGTGCCAAACTCTATTGGTTTAAAGCACTGATTATGCGACTGTCATATCACAAAAACAGAAAACACTTGTACCTGAGGTCATGATTTGTGATTATTTCTGGATTATTCCCTATGTCTTCGTATCTCTCCTTCTCTCTTACTTTCTGAGAGGTCTCCTCTCCTTCCTTTCATGGAAAAGCCCTCCCATGAGAACTGTCATGTACATTGGTTTGCCGCATCAGGAAATTCAGCTATTTCAGGGTTTGGGTCAGGGTTAGGGGTTATGGTTGGGATTGGGCTATGGTCAGGGTTAGGTTAAGGTCAGGGTTAGAGTTACGGTTAGGGGTTAAGATTACGGTTAGAGTTAGGAATTATCTGTTGAGGGACAAGGTCAGGGAAAGGGGTTGGGGAAGGAATGAAAGTCGATGGAATGTCCCCACAAAACAAGAAAACCCAATATGTGTGTGCGCGCACCTGCGTGTGCATGAATGCGTGAGTGTGCGCATGTGTATATGTATGCGAGTATGCGTGTGTATGTATGTTTGTGTGAGTGTGTTAGAGTCTGTGCTTCCTAAGTGGAGTGGGCCCTGCCCTTGTTTCTCTGCCCTGTGGGGTCACACGTGTTGGTCACCTGTAGGATGCAGATGGTGCATCTTTCTGGAATTTACCACCTCAGCTACTGGTGTTAAGTCTGAGGTAAGAGCTGTGAGACAATTATTCAGGCCTGCAAAGCAGACACAGAAGAGAGATATAGAGAGAGAGAGAGAGAGAGAGAGAGAGGGAGGGGGGGATGAAGAATGAGAGAATGACAGAATATATATTCAGAACTTCCGCTGTTCTTACTTCAAGTTTTGTTTTTCCAAAAATATTGCCTTTCACTGAAAATAGATGCAAATTTCTGCATATTTCCATCAGTGGTGGCTGGTGAACTGGCGATAGGGGAGGTTAAAGCAATCCCATAATATTAATGATTGATCGCGACCTGTTTTCAATCATTCATTTAAATTACCTTTACAGAAACTCCGAAAACTCAACAATAACAGGTGTGGCCAGTTTTCATTTATAACCCGTACCGATTACTGCTCCAGGCCTCTCAAGCTTTTCGTTACTCAGGGGTTGGAAGCAGTGCATGTGTTTCATGATCGTTTAAATGAAATAAGATCATTCTGAAACATCTTGAGGCAATTCCATTGCTTCCAACCCCTCCATGTACAAGGAGTTTTCATTTCCACGTGAGAATCTCTTACATACACGTTGATTGAATAATTGCTGACTACAGCAGAGGAATGTAAATATGCCTCTTAAACACCAAATGCGTGAGAGTTGACAGGTATGCGTTATTCATGAAAATTGGCCACGCCTGATAATGTTGAGCCGCCATTGATTTCCAGCTAGGTCTGTGTTGGTTGAAGGCAAGGGCAGTGAAATAAACTTTTCCCGACAGTTACTGAGGCGTCTTGAGATATTCAACCAATTTCTGAATTCTAAATGTCAGGACTAAAAAAGGGTTGCCCAACCCTATTCCTGGTGATCTACCATCTTAAGTAGGCAGGGGAACACCAGATGCAGGATAAAAGAACTTATTAAACACTAGGAGAAAGATGGCAAACAGACCAGAAACAAAAGACCGTGCACATGCACTGAACTGGGAGAACTTCAGTACACTGCCCAAGGCAGGGGAAAACAAAGGTACTCAAGGAGTGGCTAAACTAGAAAAACAAAAACTGAACCTAACTAAACTGACGGATAACACTGGGAGACTTAACAAGGGGAAGACAAGACGAGGACGCAGCAAAATACAAGACTCAGAAAACACAAAGGAAACACTCGGAAGGCACGGGAGCTGAGATTTCACAATGCAGAGCTGAGTCTAACAAAGTTTCGTCTGATGTCTCTTCTCACTTTGCCCACAGAAATAGCCATGAGAGGAGGCGGGACTCGGAAAGCAATCTCGAAAGGAAACAGAAACACATGGGATTATAAACAATTACTCAAGAACCGGGTAAACAATAATGACTGGAGACAAGACGCTGAGACAATCAATTTAGCTAAACAGTTTAGATTGAGGTAATCTTAACGTGACGAGTAAAAAGCGCCTCGAGAGAAGCAAAGGAAAGCACAGCTTTAAACGCAGTTAATCAGGGACAGCTTAGGCAGGAATACTAATGCTAGAATCACACGCACTCGCTAATGAGTTAATTGAGGTTAATACTACGTGACAAAATATTTACAATCACACTCAAATAAGTGCTGGTTAATACGGGTTAGTAATTATCCTATCAGAGAACGCATTCACTCAGAGTTTAGCGAGGCCCAGAATTAAAGACAGCTGGAAGCAATGAATGAAATACCAAAGCCGAAACCGAAAGAGGAAACGTGATTGGAGGATGAGACGCAGGCACGCTGAAGGCTGTCACGCGACATCACTGGAGTTTGGGCAAAGAGATAATCGAACATCAGACGGCGGGAATGAGAGCTTAAAAATAAAACAAAAGTAAGGCACAAGCACAAATAAGCACAAGACAACACACATGAGGCAGAGTCATAAGATACCATCCTCTAAGGGCCGATTCATACTCTACGCAAGGTGCGAGCACAGGTCCGTTCCATTCCGTTCACAGATAGCATGAAAGCGCGTCCCTTGCTGCGCTGAGCCTCTTTAAAAAACAGTACACTGCTCATGCAATAGGGGGCAGCAAAGTCTTCTCGTTCTCCTCCTCCTTCTTTGTCTTTTTGGTGTGTTGAACACAGCGTATGGTGCATTATTTGCCTTATCTCCCCTATTGGAATCTCATGGAAATACACGCGTTGATGCGTCGCGTTACAAAAATCTGGACGACTTACTTTGCTACGCAAGGACGCGAGATGGCTACCTTGCGTTGCTCGATCCGTTGCCTTGTGTTCGCGCTCGCATACCGAGTGTAGAGTGTGAACCGGCCCTCATTTTTCACTCCAACTCTAACAAAGCTCACCTCATTCAACAGCTAGAGCAGGGCTGCCCAACCCTGTTCCTGGAGATCTACCAATCTACCATCCTGTAGGTTTTCACTCCAACTCTAACAAAGCACTCATCATTCAACAGACGGAGACCATCTCTATGGATTTTGTAGTTGAGTGGAATTCAATGAAATGTGATTATTTGTTTCAATTTGGGGTCTCAGGTACACTGCTGCTGCTCAGGAGATACTTGGCACCTCACTTCCAGTGCAGCAGTGGTTGTTGGTGGGGTGAGTTCTGTACCTGTTGGGTGGAGAGCTCTGAGACACAGAGTCTATGTGAGAGCACTTAATGTTTGGTCTCATTGACACATCAACTGAGGCTCACACGGTCCCTGCATCTTCATCATTCATGGTTTTCCATCCATCCATCTATCCATTTTCCACCGCTTATCCAGGGCCAGGCGCTGGGGATAACAAACTAAGCAGAGAGGCCCAGGCGTCCCCCTCCTTAACCACTTCCTCTAACTCTACCTGGGGGACCCCAAGCTGTTCCCAGGCCAGCCGAGAGATACAATCCCTCCACCGTGTCCTGGGTCTCCCTAAGGGCTCCTCCATGTTGGATATGCTTAGAACACCTCTAGAGGGAGGTGTCCAGGGGTCATCTAGACTAGATGCCCGAACCACCTCAACTGACTCCTCTTGATGTGGAGGAGCAATGGTTTTACTCTGAGCTGCTCCCAGATTTCCTAGCTCCTCACCCTATCTCTAAGGGTCAGCCCAATGACCCTACAGACAATTTCAGCCGGTTGTATTCATGATGTTATTTATTTAGTCACTACCCAAAGCTCATTACCATAGGTGAGGGTTGGAACGTAGATCGACCAGTAAATTGAGAGCCTCGATTTTATGCTCAGCTTCTTCTTCACCACAATGGACCGGTACAACGCTGTCTCCACTGCAGACGCTGCATCGATCCGTCCGTCAATCTCATGCTCCATCCTACCCTCACTCGTGAACAAGACCCTGAGATACTCAAACTCCACCATTTAGGGTAACAACTCACCTTCCATTCAGAGGGGACAATCCATCTTTTTCTTGTAGAGAACCATGACCTCAGATTCAGAGGAGCTGATCCTCATTTCGACCGCTTCACACTCCAGTGTGTTGTAGGTCACAACCAACAGGAAGCCAACAGGACCACATCATCTGCAAACAGCAGAGATGAAATCCTGAGGCCACCAAACTGGACTCCATTCAACCCTCAGCTGCTCCTGGATATCCTGTCCATGAAAATCATGGACAGAATAGGTGAGAAGCCACACCCATGGCGGAGTCCGACACCAACAGGAAACGAGTCCAACTTATTCCCGAGAATGCTGACGCAACTCAGGCTTTAGTTGTACGAGGATGGCTCAAATCAACGGCCCTGGAGCCCCATACTAACGCAGCAACCCCCCAGGATACCTTGTGGGACACGATCATAAGCCTTATTTAAGTCTGCAAAACACATGTAGACTGGATGGGCAAACTCCCGTGACCCCTCCAGTATCCATGCGAGTATAAAAATTTTAGTCTAATGTTCCATAGCCAGAACGGAACCCGCATTGCTCCTCCTGAATCTGAGGTTCGACAATCAGGCGAAGTCTCATTTCTAGCACCCTGGCACAGACATTTCCTGGGAGGCTGAGCAGTGTGATCCCCCGATAGTTGAAGCATACCCTCCGGTCCCCTTTTATACAAAAATGGGAACCACCACCCTAGTCTGCTAGTCCAAGGGCACAGTATCCGACATCCACGCAATGTCAAACAGGCGTGTCAATCATCACAGCCCAACAACATCCAGAGCCTTCAGCATCTCAGAGCCAATCTTGTCCATTCCTGGTGACGTGCCACTGCAGAGCTTTTTGACCACCTCAGTGACTTCCACCAGAGAAATGGTCGATGACTCGCCCGAGTCCTCCATCCCTGCCTCCTCCTGGAGAGCGTGTCTGCCGGATTCAGGAATACCTTAAAGTGCTCCTTCCACCGCCAGACAGTATCTTCGGCTGAGGTCAGCAGTTCCCCACCCCTGCAGAAGACAGCCTCGGCGAAGCGCTGCCTCCCCTTCCTGAGTCTCCTCCGTGAATTGCTTGTTACCGTGGTGGGGGAGTGTGCATGCCCCTAAGGTCTTGGGAGCTGTTCCCCGGAGCTTAGTTCCTGGTAGTGTTTCCCATGGCAAATTGGTCCCAGGTGAGGGGCCAGACAAAATCAATTCATTAGTCTCCTCTGATGAGCTCCTCGAGGGAAATGAGAACCCTGCTTGGATTAGGGACACCGGAGTCTCCTGCTAGAGCCAGGCCTGGGAGGGGAGCTTGCGGGCTCAGCCCAAAGAGGCTATGGAGAGCAACCTCCACATGGTCCACCACCCACGATGAGAGGAGTAGGGGTCGGGTGCTTTGTAGACCAGGTGGCAGAAGGGTGCATGGGCCCTTGCAAACTGGACCCCTCTCATGGAATCTGGCTTCCATGGTTTTATCTCCGGGAAGTGCCATCTGAAAACAGCAGGCAGAATTTGCATCAGGGCTGAGGGAGCTTGTTCCTTGGAATGGTACGCCTTTTGCCCAGGCTGACATAGAGCTTGCAGTTACACCACAGAGCTGCCCTGTAACAGGCCTGGATAAAACTCGTATTTTAATATCAACTCATTAGATTTGGCGGAAATTTAGAGAAATAAAGTTCTCAGCCCATCTCTTGAGTTTAATTTATCCCTAGTCCTGCCGTTCGCTGATATATAGAGGACCCACACTCGTGTCCCTGTGTGCCGGTTGTCGATATATCGTTCCCCAGTAGCTATTTCCCTGTACTCTGCTCGTCGATAAGCATTAGCCTAAAAGCGGGACTGTTGTTAGGATGCTGCTAACCAAGAAAATGTGCGATCATTTGAGTTGATTTGTGATTGTTGTTTTCTCTGTTCTTAGAATTATTTTACTGAGCGGATCTGATGTCCTCTCCTTCAAAATTATTTGCATACACCCTGACTACGGCACAGGAACATCAATGTGGGAGACTCACTCCGAATGCGTAAGCCTTGGCACCTCTTAAGTAGCCTATCTAGCTGTCTTCGAGTCATTAGGAATGGGAACCATTTGTATAGTTAACATTCCAACTTTCCAACATTTCAACTGTCCTCAGAATCTATATGCGTGTCGACTTTTCATCCAAACCAGATAAGCATCACCCTTTGAGCCTCCTCTGTCTAATTTGATGCTCATATTATCACTAATAGGCCTAGTTGAAACGGTTCTATTTTCGTTCTGCTCAAATGGTAGGCTACCTTCAGCCAACTTGGAGCATCTGGGCATATTTATGCATTAGAATAGAATTATTATTTATTCTCGATGTAATGGTGCAAAAGAATTAGGCTAATGTACAAATGGGCAGCCTGTGCTATAACTTCATTTGGACACTTTGGACAAAAAATGGTTATTACGTCTGGAAAAAAAAACATTCAAAAATACTTACCATTCAAAAACGTTTAAATCCAGCCTATGCTGTACTGGCTCTTCCCCCAGGTCAGTGTCCTCATCCGATTCGGGCCCAAACATATAAGGCCGAATCTCTGAATATGTCACAGCTGCATAAAGTTGGTCTGTCCGTGTTCCAAAACAGTGAGTGTTTTCCATTTTCCCTATCGCTCTGGGCAAAGTTACATTCTTTTGAGTGGCAGCAAAGCCGGCCAATCCACGTCAAGTGCTTGCATTTCATAATGAGGTTGCCAGTTAAACCCAAAAGGTCGCCAAATGGTGCAAAACAATGCGTTCAAAATCCCCCACCCTAACACAGCTTTTTTAAAGAGGTTTTTCGGAAGCTTCTGAGGCATTACAGACCCAACCAAAATTGTGTTGTCTATATGTCACATCACAGAACAAGGATAAATACCCCGTTCAACCATTCTATGTCACCTTTAAAGTGAAATAAATATTGATTCTGGTCAGAAATCTTTACATTAGGGTGCAGCTGTAGTCTTACTCAGGCACAAGGCCTGATGGTTTCCATTGTGTTTTCATACATGTGGTTTCTTTGACAAAACTGAATCCAAAAACACCAGCATTTTGACTTCATGCTTTATCTCACGGCACTGTCATAAAAAAATATGTTTTTCACCAGAATGCCTTACCTTTTCCCATGAATCACTACAACGCCTGCTCCTAATGAACCTTCTTTTTAACATATTCAGTTTTCTAATGAATCTCTATTTGAACTCTCTCTTCCAATGAATCAGAACTAAAACTCCTCTGAAGTATCAGGCTTACAGGTCCCTCTCTTCTGTAATGCATCACAATCACAAGTCTTTCTTTTTTCAAAGAAATCACGACTGCACTACCACATATTTTCTGATGAATCACAACTTCAACTCACTTATATAACTCCTTCTGTTTTCACATAAATCAGTGCAATTATTTTCTCTATTTTCTCAGCAGTTCTTATTTCCAATAGTTTAATTTGAGTGATTTAAATTGCCATAATGATAATTGTAAAATTGACCACATTAGGCAGACCTATCTAAAACAAAAACTGTTATATTTTTTATTTGATGCTTCCCCTTTGAAAGTAGTGACAGTTGGTTATGGTCGACCTCCACTGTTACAGGTAGTTGGGAAAGCTGAAGTCTGCTATGGTGGTAATGGTTGATATGAGCCAGTCGCTATTTCACAGGAAGTACACCGGGACAAGGGGGCATGGCGAGCCTCGAGACTGCTTCCTGTGAGAAGCGGACATCTCGCGTCTTTTCTTGGGCCAGTGGGCTATTCCTCTAAAGAGGAAATGATGTCCAGCCTGCTGAAGGCCTCTATTTACCCTATATCTGCCACGGTCTGATTTCTGAGAGAATGCAAGCAGTACAAAGCATGCTTGGATATGCTCAACCACTCCAACCATCTCACACCGCCCCCTCCCCCCCTCACCGGGGGGCATAACCCCTGATCTGAAATAAGCAGGTCGGATCATGAATGGATGAATGGATGCCAGCCCAGCTGAAACATGGTTGGATTAGAGGTTACACGGTCCGGGAAATTAATTCCCACAAGATCAAGACACATTCATTATTTTCTGAACATGAGAACAGTGCTTCAATTGCAGCCTAATCTTTGGGAAAATTCATCTGAATATTGGTGAAAATGATGAGGTTTATCTTCTAAACTGTTGGTAATCTGAAGGCCTATCCACAGTCTCCTTTCTATCTGGTCTTAATTCTTTAGTTCGAGCCAGACATGGGGTCAAATGGTACTTTTACAGAGTGGAATACTTTTCTGCATTTGAATAAACCTGCCTGGTGTGCTGTAAAAAAATAAAATACTTCCAAATCTGTAAATCCAATCCGTCTGTTTCCCCTGGCAGGTTGAAATGCACCAGGCAAGACCAAAAGAGCACAGGCAAGAATGTGGACCTGAAAGTGGTACAGTTTGAAGCCGGCAGTCATGAGGGTCAGTTCTGTGCAAACCTCTTACCTCATCGAGTAAACGCCAGCCTGTCTGGGCCAGACGGACTAAAGACCTACTGCGTCGAAAGTTGCAGAAAATTTGTATGGACAAATCTTAAATTGAGTCAAAGTTCTCCCATTAGTGGCAGAATTTTTGTTTAAATGAGAGCCAATATAAATAAGTGTTTTAAGTCTTAAAACAAGATTAAAATGCTTGGTAAGATGCATTTATTTATTTATTTGTTTATTTTTCCAGTGGACACAGAGAGTATCACTCCCTGCTGTCGGCCAATCAAGTGCCGATTCTTACCCCTGACCACCACGTGTCTATAATGGGAACACAAGCATCAGAAATGGACCTCCAGCGATGGAGGTGGTGATTTTCCCGGTTCAATGAGTCCCATTCTCTTATAGTTTTCCCTTTTACCAACATACTGCAACTGGTTCCCTCAGCAAGAGAATCAATAGCCTTGCCGAATTTCTGAAAAGATACACACTTTTTCTCACGACTGTAAACACTAATCACGTTTCACCCTATGCGTCAAACAAAAATATGTAAAAATGGCCAACAGAATTAGTCAGTGTAACTATATGTGCCGCAATCAGTAATGATGGGGTCCGCAATCACGATTCTTGTCAGTGCTTGAATCTGTCCTGTATTTATAACTGTGCTTTTTGTATTTGTATTTATGATTTTTCATCTTTATTGTGTAGTTTAGTGCTTTATTGTATTAGTTTAGTCTTTTACTTTCTCATATGCTTGCTGTCTCTGCTCCCTTGCACCTCCCTTGATTGATTGATTGATTGATTAATAGATTGCTCGTTTGTGGCCACACCTCCCTGCATGCTTGTCTTCTTCCTCTGGACACCAGTGGCACATTTGATTTGCTCATCTGTCCTCCCTATATAAACCTCTCTGTGCGTTCTTGCTTTGAGAGTTTGCTAACCAGATTTATGTTGTTCTTATGAAGCTTTGGTTACAGGCCTAGTTTGTCCTTTTTATTTGTGAAATATGTTTGGGGCTGCTCCCGTGTAATGAGCCCCCCCCACATTCTGATCTCCCTTAAGCTCCATACTCCTGGTTCTCAAGGCAGTCGAATTGTTCCTCAGCACAGCAGTAAGGCTTGTGATCGAAACCCCTACACAGGAGTTCAATCACGAAGACTCTGGAATCATAGAAGAAAAGATTTATTGACAATGAAAGAAATTCGAGAATGTTTGGCGATGACTCCGTTCTAAAGGATCCTTCAGCAAGGTGGGGTGCAGATCTTCTGGGGTAGCAGGCAGTGGCGATGCCATTCCCCGTTTGGAAGGGTCATCTGGTCTGCAGGGAAATGGGTTTGATGCTGAAGAGGGCGGAGCCAGGAAGTTGGTCGGTGATGCGAAATCTCTGCAAACAGCGAATGGAAACACGTTATGGTCATTTAAGTAAAAGACCTATTGTTGCAATTGGGTGAGTAAAATTGCCTAGGCATTCCTATGTCTCGTGATTGAACTTTCGTTTACACTTCCATAACCTCCAGACTTCCAGGAGGAGGCCTGTGTGGTTATGCCCACAGAGGCCTTCTGAGGCTGCATTGGACATACTAGACCTTATTTCCCATAACGCATGGCCAGGTATTTGTAGTGATTATATTCTGTGGTCAGATCCACACCAGGGCAGATGATGCAGAGAGATTGTCGACTTACAGTATGGAATTAGCTGTGTTTATCTTAGATTCACCTTAAAAATTGTTTAGAGGAAATAAAAGATTAGATCATTCTTTACTGCTCTCTTCATATAGTAATTCATCAGTATGACGCAGGTGCTGTGTCGCTCTGTCTCTCTGTATGTGAAGCTTTAAGAAAATGATCAATGGTTTCAGAAAATGCTTCTCAGCAATCTGGAAAAACTTACATGTACACAGTAATAAAAATAAGCCTCTTAAAAATGTAAGTTAGCCAGTCACCCTGAAATATTGATTTGTGCCAACTTATAAAAACTTGGAAATGTAAACGAAGTCCAGATGAGGTTATGTCATGACCTGCTTGTGCATCTTCATCGTTGTGCATCGGCGTCTGTAAACATCATCTCTGAAACTATTGGGCCAATGAAGCTGAAACTTGGCATGCATGCTCCTACCCATGAGGAACATGGGCGTTCCGATCCAACTGCAAATATGGCGGCTTTGGTAGCCATATTGAAAATGCTATTTTGCCTAATTAGTCGCTAATTTCTGGAGCAATTCAGCTGAAATTTGCTGTGTATGTGCCAAATAACAATACTCAACATATATAACTCTGGTCTTGCTGCGCATGGCATTTTGACCTTCATTTAACTTCTGTCATGGGGTTACACCCCTGAATTTCAGAAATATCTTTAAAAATCCTCTCTGAAACTTTGTGACTGATCGAAACTTTGTGACGTACCTTTATGACAAGAATTAGTCCTGGCAAGATCTCAATCATTTTCCTTCACTGACGCGTTTTCCAATTATCCTAATTGGCAACCGAAGACACGGTTTCTCTCCATATGTGATCTAACAGCACTTACATCATGGGCTAAATTCAGTACAGTTGCGGAACAAGAACAGAGATTTGGGTTGCACAAAACATCCCTTTAAAACAGTTGTTAGTCATGACCTGTCTCTTTCATGATTAACAGAAGGTTCACTCTGAGAGCGCTCCACACTTAACAGGTGCTGCTTGTTCTCCCCGATTAGGTAAGACGACAATCATCTGGACGCGTATTGAGCCGCATGCTTCTTATAGCCTATTTAACCGCCGAGTGCCACTTTTTATTTAATCAACCCACACAATACCGAGAGTGAAAGGCGATATTTCATTGGAACATAGACCAGTTCAATCAACGGGAAGCATTGGCCAATCAATACGTAAATTATTTTTCTGCACTGAATTTAGCCCATGATTTCATCACTGTTAGATCGCATATGGAGATAAAAATCGCCTCCCCCACTTCCCTATTCTAGCGACACGTCGGCTACCACACCATATTCTTTCCTGAGGCTTCCCACAACAGCTGGCATCATAGTGAATTTTAGTCTAGATATCTCTATATTTTCCTGTAGCAATAATAGACTTTTCATACAGTTGAACACTCTCAGCATGATCAGTGAAAATGTGCTTTTATTCACATTTCCTATAAAAAGGTGTGGCCCAATGGTGAAATGAAGGTCAAAACGTATTGCACAGGAATGTGCATATTTGTATATATATTTTTTTGCTTTATTGTAAAAATATGCTAATTAATATCGGTCTTCCTTAAAAAGGGTGGATTCACTGACTGCTGATTGGCTAATATGTGCCTCCCTTTCTTTTAAAATGGGGTCACTGTAGTACCCATGCAAATCAACCTGATGAAGGTCACACGACCGAAAGTTTTTTTCTTTGCAGAGAAGACAGTGTGCGGGAGTTTTTCCATTTTGATTTTGCCGACCTATGGTCCTTTCCTACGAACCTGTCAACCTACTCGGTGTGCAAAAGCCTTCCTACAGTGTAAAAATATTTTCACAACCATGTTTGTGTTTAATTGGCAACTGAAATAATACCATTCAATGGTTGACTTAAACAAAAGGACTGAAAAACTTTGGTGGAGTAAATGTCCAGGTGAGCTACATAGCCGTGGCACTATTTTTAATGAATACTTATGTCACGCCTCCAGGTCAAGCAGTTGATGTTCAAAAAGTCTTCACATCAGTGAGTGTGTGTGTGTATGTGTGTAGAATCTAAACATTGGTTGATTCGCTCAATCCAGAGCCAGCAGTAAAACTTTTATAACCTGGGATGTTCCTGCAGCCTGCCTGTGGGGGGCAGCATCTCTGGCTTTGCTCAGCAGGGGGCCGGAGCCACAAAGCTCTGCAGGTCCCTTGTCTCCGATGAAAGTCAAATCACTGTCCCCACTGAAGGTAAAGTCCAGTTACATTAACCCCTTTCTGCAGATGTTGACTCTTGCGTCTATAGAACTGCAAATTTAAGCACATAGTTACAGTACTCGACCACGAGATGGCACCCCTGGATCAGCTATTGAATATTCACAAGCAGGAAGAGCTGAAACGCGATTTAGAGTATGGAGAAGTTCCCTCCAATCCCTGTTTTTCAGGAGCAGCATGAATTAAACTCCTCAGCTAAGCCTGATGTGCAAACTGGTCAATATCCTTGTCCATAGTATCGATCCAGTAGTTTCAAAAAATTATCACTTGCGACAGAAAAAAAAACTCAGTACTCTGTAGCAACCACTTTAGCTACAATGAGCCAACAGAATTCCAATTTGAGGTTAAAAAAAATACGTTTTGTGAAGAAAAAAATCCAACATGGTATTGATTCTCTCACATTCTACTGTCAATTACAGTCATCACACACAAAATATGCGTAGTTCCCTCCCATGGATTAACACGTATATTCCTCCATTGACAAATTCAGCGCTCCCTTCTATCCACCCAAGTACTGGTGTCGATAGCCAGTCACTCAATTTTATGCTCAGATTCATCTGCGTAACTCTACAGTTATAATTCACGCCCTCGTGAAGCTTCCCGGTAACGATGTGTTGATAGACTCGTTTCTTATCCAATTCCCGAGTGTTTAAACTTTCCTCAATAACTGAAATACATTGATCGGACAATAAGAATAGGATACAAAGCTAAGCGTAAAAGTTAGGTCAGTTGTGTTCTTCGAATGTTGGCCGCGGTTGCGCAGCTGAAAATGATGCGATGTCAAAGAAACAAAGACACTCGAAACCGGCCTGAAGCGTTCAGTTTCATTTACGAGATGAATGTTGTATGGACGCGGTCAATGGGAATTATTCCGAATGAAACAGTACCGGAGGGCTCCTTCTATACCCGATACATCTGTCTCTGGAGGAGGGCATCAATAAAGAAAAAGATTTTACCTCTACTCTGTTTGCATTTTGCTCATTATAGCTTTTTTCTGTAGAATTTATACCTCGTTTAAAGACATCGAATGCCGAGGTTTTCGTTGCTCCAAATGCATGCAGCCCATGCACGTCGGTAGATCGCTCGGTACGTTCATTACACCATTCTGTTGAATATGGAAACATATGTTGTTTGATTTTTCCTGAAAGTGGAATTTCTGTTCTGTTAAAATAAGGTATATTTCAGAATTAAGGTATTACTGAGTTAGTGAGTTTTTACCCTTATATGGTGCAAGGTTATGAGCTCGGATGTGAGAGCGGTTAGCTTTTCATTGCAGGGTGAATGTTCTGGCTGTTTAATCAGCACTTCAATGCTTGGGGGACTTTGAAGAAAAAGTGACGAAATTGTAAACTTTACTATGGAGAAAAGGCATGTTTTGTGTCTGGAGAGGTTACTGGTGACCACTGATGTTCAACTGCACTGATATTGATAAATTCATGCTAAACTCAACCAGAAAATCATTAGTTCATGCTGAATTTCATGCCCCAAAAGTTAATTTGTAATTCAATATATGATTAATGTATGATTTGACAGTGAACCATTTTGATGAATCTCAGACTTTGGGGAGACACCTGGATAGCTGTCTAATTTAGCTCATAGCAAGCGGGTAATCTGGAATGTAATGTTCAAGGTGAATTGGTCTTGTGGTCAAGAAGTTTATGATCCCAGAAATGTATAGTTTTAAGCCCCAGAAGGTTTTCAATTGTCAGAATTATTTTTTTTGCAATTTCAAAGTTGAATTTGTGACAACCCTCCTTGCTCCCTACTCTCTCTCGCTCCAGAGGAGTTACCAGGATGCCAAGCTTGGGTGGGCATTTGTCCTCTTTGGGGGGGCAAAAAAAAAGAACCTCTAAATCGCCATAAATTAAATAAGTAGGGCCTATATATATATATATATATATATAGGCTGGTCAGGCTGGTTTAAGCTGTGTTTAGGACAGTTTTAGCCACCTTCAACCACCTTCATCAAGCTATAGAGACCAGCTAATAACACAACTCAGACCATCTTAAACCAGCTTAGAATTCTAGCGGATAGAATTCTAAGCTGGTTTAAGATGGTCTGAGTTGTGTTATTAGCTGGTCATGGCTGGTCTCTATAGCTTGATGAAGGCAGTCAAAGCTGGTTAAGCTGGTATTTTCAGCTGGAGTCAGCTGGTGAAGGGCTGGTAGACCAGCTAAAACTGTCCAAAACACAGCTTAAACCAGCCTGACCAGCTTAGGCTGGTCAAAGCTGAAATTTTCAGCAGGGTTCATTAAACCCATCGCAGGTTGAACGAAAGTGCGAAACATCAAAGGGCATGTGAAATGCTTCCGGAAAAAAACTTGACTGACATCAGTATTTTTCGGCTACACGCTGCATGGAGCCAAGTAAAGGACTACAGAATCGCCTCATATTAACCAATTGGGCAACTGTCAGAAAAACAAACCTGTTCCCATTTACTTTGCTTGATTAGCAATCAAATAGTGGATTCGTTGTCAAAGTTGAATGAGTAGAGTTGTTTAGACAGCATGTTTGATTAATGCATTTCGAAATTTAAATGGCCATAGAACAGCAGATTTGCATAAACGTGATTTTCATTGCCACGCGATTTCGTGCGACTGATCATTTATATCTCACATTCACGTTTCATCGGCTTTTGGGGAAGAGGAATATTTTTTCTCATAATTCAAACTGGCATTCTTTCAGTCTAACACCGTAGCCCAGTTAGGTTTGTCTGCATTTCACCATCACATCTTTATCGTTATAGGTTACTCAAATTGTTATTTAGACCAAGTAGGCTACACGGGAGCAGATTTAGGGAAGGGTGGATCACGTGCAATTTGCGAAATCTAAACTCAGGCTTCTTCCCGGCAGCTCTTTAAATCGTTTTAAGCCACTTCTGGTGTGTATGTTTAAAGAAATTTCACGCGACTGCCTACACACCCCATGACTACAAGTGGTCTCGTCACAATTAAAAAAAATCCTTGTTCGACATCGCCACATCCCAATTCAGCGTCTAGGAAAATATACAAGGTAGAACCTTCTGAAAAGTGGATGAAACATGAATGTGAGATATAAATGATCAGTCGCACGAAATGGCGTGGCAATGACATTGTGCTCATATGGCCATTTAAATTTCGAAATGCATCAAACATGCTGTCTTAAGAAACAGCTCTACTCATTCAACGAGGAGAGTAAATGAATCCACCATTTGATTACCAATCAAGCAAAGCAAACGGGAACACGTTTACTTTTCTTAGAGTTGCCCTCTGAAGTCGTTTACTTGGCTCCGTGCAGCACGTCGCCGAATAATACTTATGCCAGTCAAGTTTTCTTCCCGAAGTGCTTATGATACAGAATTATTGTTGCAACAACCCCATTGAGTGACTAGCAACTCCAAACTAGCTGCTGGCGAGCTGCCTGGGCTCACTCGGTAGCCAACTCAGGTTATAACCACACGAGTCAACACGGATGACAAACTAGTACACAAATTACCTTAATGTTAAACAGCAAGACTAACAAAATAAGTGGTGGAAGTGGCAACAAAAGAGATTTGGGCGAAGTTTTAATTCCCAGAGAGAAGCGCAGGGCCGGAGACGTAACCTCAGGCAGATGAGTGAAAACGGCAGTCTAAGAGAATGGGAGAGTCCTAATAATTCGATAGTGCCCATTGGTTTCACAGCAGAATAGACTGGCAAAGGAATCCACCAATCATACATAGTGATAGATAAATGACGCATACGTAAAGCCCACTCTAAATGGCTGTCCATCTCCGGCTGTGAATCAGTTGGATATCGCGTGTTTGCTGTCAAATTGGAGTGAATTAGTTTTTTATCTTGAGTTTTCATTGGGGGGGCAGAGCTTTTCTCAGGGTGGGCACTGCCCACCCCCTGCCCCCCCTTGGCAACGCCCCTGTCTCGCTCCCTCTTCAGTGCAGCAGCTGGCAGCAGGGTCGTTAGGGGGAATGTGGATCACCTGGGCTGGGTGACCTGCAGTCTATAAGGCTGCTTGGGCTGCAGTCTTTCTGGCTCTTCCCAGCCTGCAACAGTTCCTGACCTGGCATTTTGGTTTTGTTTTCCACCTTACAACACATACACACATGCTTTCACTCATCCACTCACTTGCATGACTGATTTTACAGACGACACACGCCATGTTAGTTTAAGTTGCTTTATGTTGTATTTTGGGTATCTTTCTTTAAATAAATATTTCGGTTAATTGTTACTTGGTGTGCAGCTCCCTCCTTTTTTTTTTTCATGGCCGAGCGGCCCGGTTCATGACAAATTTTCATGAAGATTCTTTGTGTTTGCAGCACCTTTTCTCTACCAAAATCATAAAAATAAAGTGAAATACAATGGCAGTCTAAATGCTTCAAGTGTCTCAATTAGGCCAAAGTTTTTCTGTCTGTGAAGCTGCAATCTTGAATTATAAAGCCTTAAATAAGGTAACACCGAAATAGCCAGATTTGGCTTCTGCGCAAAAGGGTTAATCGGTTTAAAATAATCGAAATCTCTGGGAATGTTATGATTCTGCCCTTTCGTGTGTTGTCCTGTGCGTCTTTGTGCTTGTGATTTACTTTCGTCTCGTTTATTTTCCAGCGTTCAGTTCAGCCGGCTGACAATCGCTCCCATCTGTTTCCAGTGATGTTGCGTGATTGCCTTCAGCGTGCCTGTGTCCCGTCGTCCAATCACCTTTCTACTTTCGGTTTGGCTTTGGTATTTCATTCATTGCTTCCAGCTGCACTTCATTCCGGGTCTCGCTAAACTGAGTGAATGCGTTCTCTGATAGGGCATTACTAACCGTACTAATCTTCACGTATTTAAGGGTGCTTGTAAATACTTTGTCACTTAGTATTAACCTTGATTAACTCATTTAGCGAACGTATGTGTTTCTGGCTTTCGTGATTTCAATCTGAGCTTTCTGAGTAACTGCATTTAAAACTGTGCCTTTCCTTTCGCTTTTCTTGCGGTGCTTTTCACTTGTCACGTTTAGATTGTCTTAATCTAAACTGTCTAGTTTGATTGATGGTCTCCGCGTCTCGTCTCCAGTCATTATTGTAACCCGGTCCTCGTGTGATTGTTTATTAATCCCATGTGTTTCTGTTTCAGTGTGATTGCTTTCCGAGTCCCCGCCTCCTCTCGAGATTTTAAAAGCTCCAGTTTTCTGCGCGATTGTTAGACGGATCCTCCGTATTGTCGGTGTGTTACATGGTGAAGTCTCAGCTCTTTGTGCGTTCTGAGTGTCTCCCGTGTATGGTTCCCGAGTCTTCCTGTCTGCTGCGCTCTAGTCTTGTCTGCCCCGTGTTAAAGTCTCCCAGTGTATCCGTCAGTTTAGTTAGGTTCAGTTTTTGTTTTATTAGTTTATCCTCTCTTGTTGTGAGTATTTCTGTTCCCCCCTGCCTTTGGCAGTGTACCTTAGTTCTCCCCATTGTTCAGTGCTTGAGCACGGTGTTTTATTTCTGGCGTGTCTGCCAACCCTTTCTCCTAGTGTTTTTTGTGTTTAATAAACACTTCTGCCTCCTGCATCTGGTGTTCCCCGGACCTCTCCTTACAGGGAAATTCATAATATATTTATGTTAAATATCCCGTAAAAAATTACTTAAATACTTGTAACCCTATTAAACTATATAATACTCAATTTTAAGGCTTTTACATGACAACTGCATCATATTAGTAAATATTCCTATCATGTTTGGTCTTGTTATTCTCAGGGGAATCCAAGGATTTGAATGGAGCACGTTTCATTTCCCTTGAAATTATGATTCATTCCCGTTGGGAAACTCTTGAAAATTGGTTAGATTTTACGCGGGCAATTACCCTAGTCTCCTCTCTCTGCTAGATTACACACCCCTAATGGGGGGAAAACCCAGATTCGACCCTTCCTTCCTCCGCCTTGATTGGGGGCGTGGTTTTGGGGGCTTATAAGCAAGAGATTCTAACCAGGAAGCCCGTTTTTTTCAAGATCTCACATGCGGAAAGGTGAGTATTCTTTTAATTAGGGAGAATCACATGCCTCCTCGCTCCGCCCGCCTGGGTCTGTGCGTAAGTAACGGATCTAGGTTGGCGGAGAGGGATGGCGTTCGAGTTCTTCCCGGGCACGTGGTGCAGCCTCGCTCCGCGTGGTTGGCCACCATTTTTTTCCAGGTATGAATTTATTCTGTCTTTCTACAATGTGTGTAACTGATAATTGGCTTAACGTTGATTTGTTTGATCCGAGTTTGTGCCTACCTGGTGATAAAATTGTGGTTATTCCTTATAGCTTGTGTGACTCTCAACACTTGTACATTCTTTCTAGCCTTGTTACGACCGGTACTTAGGGGGCGATTCTTACCTTCCAGACTTGCTAGCTCATGTGTAGGTAGTGAGTAGTTTTAAGTTGGATTGTGAATGACGTTCTACTCCTGAAGGGTTTTTGTATTACCGGTCCTGGTGATTGTACCATAAAGAATGCCCCTGGGCTTTGAAGCCTGAATTTGATTGATCTCCTTAAGGGGCCCTTTGGAATACATAAACCTGAGTTAGTGATATGTTTATGCTCAGTGCTTCTTTGTTTATGCCTAGATGCTACTATTATGGTAAAAAAGCTGAGACAAGGCAACAAAAGACTGGGAAAGTTGAGAAATGCTCAAAAAAAACATATTTGGAACATTCCACAAGTGAAGAGGTTAATTGGAAACAGGTGAGTGTCATAATTTAGGTATAAAAGGAGCATCCCGAAAAGTCTGTCGTTCACAAGCAAAGATGGGGCATGATGGGGCAACTGCATGAGCATATAGTCAAACGTTTCTCAACATGCAGTTGCAAGGAATTTCATCATCTACAGTCCATAATATCATCAAAAGATTCAGAGAATCTGGAGAAATCTCTACATGTAAGCGGCAAGGCCGAAAACCAACATGGAATGCCTGCGACCGGTGGTCTCTCAGGGGGCACTGCATTTCTACAACATCCAAAAATGCCGCTGGCTTCTTTGGGCCCAAGCTCATTTGAGATGGACTGACGCAAAGTGGAAAAGTGTGCTGTGGTCTGACGAGTCCACATTTCGAATTGTTTTTGCGCCAAGTTCAAAAGCCAGCATCAGTGATGGTATGGGGAAGTGTTAGTGCCCAAGGCATGGGTAACTTGCACATCTGTGAAGGCACCATTAACCCTTGTCCAACCAAGGGTTTTTCTACTACAACTCCGACCAGATTATTTCGAAATATAGCGATAATCATCATCTTGTTTGGTATCAGTGTTCAGCTACAGATGTCCTCTCTTCAAATCAAGCACAAATAAAACACATTTCAACATTTTAGCGTCATAGTGACATCTTAACGAACACCATATTAGAAAAAAACACCAAAATGACAAAAATCTGTTTTTTAAATATTTTTATTAGTTTTAGCCGAAAATAAGTAACTTTCTATAACCTCTAGAACTACTGATACTTCAATTAATATTTTAGTATTGTTATAAATGTTATAAACTCATGAATGACATAAGTTTGACATTACTTTGATGTCATAAATAAATCATTTTGGGAAAAACACACACAAAAGGAAAACAAATAGTTTTCTGAAATTTTTCCACATTTTCTTCACTCTGTTTTTCCCTATGATAGAACAAGGCTCAAATATCAGTAATATGTCTGGTACATATGTTCTGTTTCAAAACAAGAATCAAACATCACAAACTTCAGCACTGTGACGTCACAATAGCCTCATTATAGATGTCATAAAAAAAAAACAAAAATCCACGTTTTTCCATATTTTTCCCTCAATTTTAGCTGTTACATATTTCCCCCCTCAATTTTAGGCGAAGGTAAGCAACTTTCCACTTCTCTGCATGTACTATACTAGTGCTACTGTAAACAATATTAGTATCATACATATTGTTATATACCAAGGAGTGACAGTAATGTCTAAATGTATGTTACAATGATGTCACTAATTTGTAAAATGACCAAAAATGTAAAACCAAAAATGTTAAATGTTGACCAAAATGTTAAAAAAAAAAACAACATTTAGTTTGTGGACTAAAATATACATTACATAATAGCATACTATTTGCAACTAATTTGTAAGTATATTTTGTATCAAAAACAGGCAAAAATTGATGCTGGTGGCAACCTTCCCCCTACCCTTCAACTTTGATGGCCTACCATACCCCCGGGGGGTGAGGTACCCTCATTGTTTTTTCATGAAAATGAGCACAAAGGATGAATAAACAATTACCAATAAGCATTAGATCATATCTGTTGACGTTTTTGTGCGTCAGGAAAAAATCTTGGTTGGACGAGGGTAAGGTAATATGGCTGCCTCTTAGATTATTTTAGATAATTCTAGGTCAGGAAAAACAGTGGTTGTCAGTAAATGGCATTGACACAAACAATCTGTCGCACACATAGAAGCCTTTAGTAGACAATATGTAACCTATTAAAACAATAACCTTTAATGTACTTTACTTTAAAAGAAATGCCCACCTTGATTCTAGTGTTAACCGGCCCTGCTGGTATCACTACTGCTACCACTTAAGAGTCATATATATTCTATAAAAAGTCAATGTGTACAAAAAAAATAATTAATTCCATATGAAAAACAATATGTAAACAGAATGTGCGATGCTGGGTAGTCCATCTACATTGTAGTTCCACGCAATGCTTCCACCACCTATGGTTTGTATTTCAAGGCTTTGCTTGGGAACACTTACACGGGCTAAAATTTATCAGACATAAAATCACTGCCTGAATACATTAAAATACTAGTAAACACATGATAGGTTGACAGAACTTACATTTCAAACGTTTTCTGTAGCTTAAATGTTTCGTTTGCTCCCTGCTTCACAGCGTCGGCAACGAGGACTGTCTCCTGAAATTCCTTACAAACGGGGTTTTTTTCAACTACCGCGAGAGCACTCGCGTTTTCACACCAGTGGTGAGCCGGGCATTGCCTCTTTTAACAGGGTCCTAAAGCCCTACCTGTCACATATAGTTTTAACCCCCAGCCAGTTTTCAATTCTCAGTATTTATTTATTTACTTTTATTATTTTTTTTTACAATGTCAATGCTGAATTTTCATGAAGATTTTTTATGTTTCCAGCCCTGTTTGCCCAAAGTCATTAAAATAAACTGAAAAATGATGGAATTCTAAATGTTACAAGTGTCTTGAGCTGAGCCGTTCCCTCCCTCGCTGTGAGGCTGCAATCTTGAATTATAAAGCCTTAAATAAGGTAACACATAATTAGCCAGATTTGGCTTCTGTGCAAAGGATTTAAAGCCCACTCTTTTGTGATCAGCCAACTTCCTACAGCCTGTGTTGGAAATGTCACACCCCTAATTATAAACGAATTTTGGCTCCAGAGGCTTCCTAAACAGCAAAGAAATGCTGCTACAGCTGTGAGCGTGTCAAACTAGCGCTAGGTGCATATTACACACATATTTATTGTGAAGTCAAAAAGTTTGAGAAAAAAAAAAAAAGGCTGGACTTCAAACGAGGCATCTTAGGTAGTTCAGGAGCTGTGTTTCTGATGGAGAGAATTACTCCATTTGGTGAGGTCCTTGGGTTTTATTACTTTTCTGACATTTTTCATGCTCTAAAAAGTTACATAACAAACAGCAGGAAAGGTAAAATTCTGCGTAGTGTACATGGCCACTTAAATTATAAAGGGCACTAAGAGTTGGGTACAAATTAGTGATAGGGAAATGGCGGCCATGTTGAGCTGCATGGCCTGTTCTCACCGTTCTGTTATGATATGTTATGCTTACTGTCCCACCGAGTGTCCATCTCTCCCTGTGGGAGAGAATTCCCATCTTTCTTTCCATCCTTCCTTCTTTCATTCTTTTTTTGCTGTCGCTGCTTTTTGGTGTTGGGAGTATACAGGACCAGTAAAAAGTTTGCACACACCCACATTTTTCTTACAAGACATGTTAAATAAAGAAATAAGTACTGTTTATTTTGCAAAAAAAGAGAGAGATCTAATTCTTAAATCCGTCAAACTAACCAGCATTTTCTCTCATATTTGTATACTCACATTTGTTCTTTTTGACAAGAGCAGTTACATGGCTGTCATGAGTTTACAGCTGAGCGGCCATCTAAGTTCCCAAAGATGTGCTGCACTTGTGGTTTGCTTTTCATTGCCTTCATTTGCCCAATAAGTTCCAAAACTGCTTGTCTTTAATTTGGCTGTTGGAAAATGGAAAGAGCATGTTTGTCTGCTTACTTTGCAAAATATGACTACTTTGAGAATTTTGGACACTTTTCAAACAAGTAAATTATTCTCTTTTAACTTCTAACTGTTTACCTCTTACCAGGTTCCATTTGAGATTATATAGTGAAGTTAAGCCATTTAAACTTCTCTAAAAACAGAATGCTGTGACATTTGCAAAGTGTGTCCAAACGTTTTACTGGTACTATACTTTCATAATTTTTCACACAGGTCTCCTAGCCATCTAAAATGACATTGCTGTTTTTGTGACTGATGTACCTGCAATTCTATTTGACCCCAATTTTAGTGTCCTCAACTTCCATTGGAGTCCTACCTAGAGTGCTGCTGCTCGTAAGATCACTTTTAAGCAGATGAAATGCATTTTTGTTTACAAGATGACATCGGCCAATCAATCAGCTAGCGAGGAATGGCCCAATTGTCTTCCAATGAGACTGCGTCGTTTTAATATCCAATCCGTACCATGTGGTGGGGGAAAATGCATTCTCACAGAATGTTTTTTTTTTTTTAAATCATTAGAAAAAGCATTAGGGACCATGACATTGAAACTAGAATGGGAAAGTCAGTTGAATTATGAGACACAAAACGTGTTTATTTCTTGAAAAAGAGGAAACATTTCCAAGAACACGTTTTCATCATGAGTCTTGAGTTTTTGTTTCATTTTTGTGAGAGTTTGGGCGGAGCACATGTCGCAAATGAAAACGCAAATAGGGAATGTATTTTAATTTTCAATTTGTTATAAAAAAATGTATATATGGACTTGAAAATGAAAAAATGGACGATTACGTCATCATTTTCACGATGATACAAATAATGTTTAAGTTGGAGTGAACACGCATAAGGCCCTGTTAAGACACTTGATGTTTAAGTTTATGCGTTGTCTGGATGAATCCACCAACAGCATCGTGGGTCCACTATCAAATCCTCTAGTGAGCCGCTCCTGGTACACATCCAGACTGAGGGTGCACTGGCTGAAATGTCTGTATGTTTGTACGTGATATAATTATGGTGTTTTTATAGTCCTTTTTATCTGTTTTGTTCTGTATGATTTGGACATGACTGAAACTGAATGTGTTCACCCCCCCGAAAAGATAAGGCATTTTTGAGAGGGTATTTGCAAAATAAGATTTGCATTTTCATTTTATTTTTGTTTGTGATATGGCAGTGCTCTTTTTGAAAATTAAAAGGCAAATGGGGATGTATTTTAATTTTCAAATCATTATAAATATTGTACACATGGACTTGAAAATGAAAAGGCAAAGTGGAGGATTACATTTTAATTAATAGTAATTATTTCATTACTAGCACTCTGCCCGTGGGGATCCATGGGTTCTATTTTACGTAACTTCGTGCAGCATTATGATGTCATCACATGCACCTCTATAAGGTCATCACGTTGGTATGGTGTTGTTATGGTGTTTCCATAAACACCAAGGTGGCTGTCACGCGACCAATGTTTTTATAGTAACTAAAACTATGTAGCCAAGGAGAAAACGCTGCGCTGACATTCCACGCTCAGTGGAACACGAAGTCTTGCACGGAGCAAAATAGTGTCGCTCACATTATGCTGCAGATTACGCGTTACTTTCTCTTGCAGCCTGGCATCTGTTTTTTGGGATTCGGGACTCCTGTGGATGAATTGGCTTGGGTTCAAAAGGGGAATCCCTGGGAGAGGACAAAGGGGGAATCCCCCCCAGTAAGTCTATAATATAATAGCGTCGCTCATGTTATGCTGCAGGTACGCGTCCGGCGGAGTCTAGCACTGATTGTCTGGACACAGTCACCTGCAAGACGGAGCCAAAGAGCGTCGCTCCCGCTATGCTGCAGATATGCGCCTGGTGGAATCTAGCACTAATACGCGACTGGCGGAGTCTAGAACTGATTGGCCGGACACAGTCGCCTGCAAGACAGAGTCAAATAGCGGCGCTCACGCTATGCAGCAGATATGCGCCCAGTAGAATCTAGCACGGAGTGACCGGACACACACACACACACGCAGAAGCCACTCGGCTATTATAATATAGATGCTACAAATAATGTATTTGTGTCTTGAAATTGAAAACGCATTACGGAGAATGCATTTTCATTTCAATATTGTTAGCTTTATGCTTCCATGCACCTCGTGTTCATGCTTTTCAATAAAATTTTCATTAAAGTTTAAAAAAAAGACATTTTCAGAGGTTTTTCAAGTAGCAAAGTCGCCTCCTGCAAATTGCTCTGGTTGTCACTGACACGGACCTAGAGTGAGCCTCTCATCACTAATGAGTGGACATGACACACACACACACACACACATGCGCGCGCGCGCGCACACACACACACACACACACACACACACGCACAGGCACACAAGCATCCTTGCATTTCAAACCTTGTGAGGACATTACATTGACTTCCATTCTTTCTCTGTGTGTCTCCACAGCCTTTCCCTAATCTTAACAATAAGTAACACATACCTAACCCTTACTAACCTTAACCTAACCCTAACTCTAACCTTAACCCCAAACCCTTACCCTAACCTTAACCAATCCCTAATTCTAACCTTAACCCCAAACCCTTATCCTAACCTTAACCTATCCCTAATTCTAACCTTAACCCAAACCCTTTTCAACACATAACACACGCCTAAAACCATGGCAGCTTTCCCGGATGCGACCAGGATCCTCTTTAAGATCATCCAGACAACGCACCACCTGCAAAATACCGCAGTATCAGGAACCAGGACAACACCACCGGCAGGACTACAGAAGATGATGCAGGAGCTGTCCACCCTAGTGAGACCCGCCTCTCCGACGGAGGAGACGATGATGAAATCACGGGGAATGTCCTCAACCGGCTCCACACATGCATGCAGATCCTGGAGGAACACTACCTGGACAGTCTGAAAACCCTTACGGAGAAGCTGGAGAGGATACAGGTAACTACAGTGCCGTGAAAAAGTATTTGCCCCCTCCCTGATTTCTTTTTTTTTTTTTGCACATTTGTCACACTTAAATGTTTCAGATCTGCAAATAAATTTTAATATTAGACAAAGACAACCTGAGTTAATACTAAATGCAGTTTTTAAATGATGATTTAATTTATTTAGAGGAAAAAACTATCCAAACCCACCTGGCCTAGTGTGAAAAAGTAATTGCCCCCTAAATCAAAAAACTGGTTGTGCCACCCTCTGCGACAACAACTGCAATCATGTGTTTGCAATAACTGGCGATGAGTCTTTCACAGCCCTGTGGAAGAATTTTGTCCCACTCTTCTTTGCAGAATTGTTTTAATTCAGCCACATTGGAGGGTTTTTAAGCATGAACGGCCTGTTTAAGGTCATGCCACAGCATCACAATAGGATTTAAGTCCGGACTTTGACTAGGCCGCTCCAAAACCTTCAGTTTGTTTTTTTTTAAGCCATTCAGAGGTGGACTTGCTAGTGTGTTTCGGATCAGTGTCCTGCTGCATAATCCAAGTGTGCTTGAGCTTGAGGTCACCAACTGATGGTTGGACATTCTCCTTCAGGATTTTCTGGTAGAGAGCAGAATTCATATTTCCATCAATTACGACAAGTCGTCCAGGTCCTGAAGCAGCAAAGCAGCCCCAGACCATCACACTACCACCACCGTGTTTTACTTTTGGTATGATGTTCTTTTTATAAAATTATATGTTAGTTTTACGCCTGATGTAACAGGATGCGCACCTTTCAAAACGTTCAACTTTTGCCTCGTCAGTCTTCAGAATATTTTCTCAAAAGTCTTATGGATCAACAAGATGTATTTTGGCAAATGTGAGACAAGCCCTTGTGTTCTTTCTGGTCAGCAGTAGTTTTCACCTTGGAACTCTTCCATGGATGCCATTTTTGCCCATTCTCTTTCTTATTGTTGAATCATGAATGTAGTAGTAAGCTTGTTTCGAGCCTCGTGGCCCATCAGCCCGGTGCTTAACCCCGGTTCCTGTGGCATGAAGCAACTAGGATGGGATGGGATGCCAGTCCAGTACTCCCCCAGCTCTTAGTCAGGTTTCCCTGACTATTTGCTGGTACCCATTTACCCATGAGGCATGGAGTGGGGGACTGAAGTGTTCTTGCGATCTCAAATCAAGCCTACTTGACCACTGCACTACCGCGCCTCCCTGAATCATGAATACTGACTTTAAATGAGGCAAGTGAGGCCTGCAGTTCTTTAGATGTTGTTCTGGTTCCTTTTGTGACCTCCTGTATGAGTTGTCGATGCGCTGTTGGAGTAATTTTGGTAGGCTGGCCACTCCTGGGAAGGTTCACCACTGTTCCAAGTTTTCTCCATTTGTGGATAATGACTCTCATTGTGATTTGCCATGTAAATTAGGCATGTAAATTTAACATTTTATTGAATTTATTATTCACTCGCCTAAACATTTCATTATAAGGAAAACTAACATGTTGACCCAGAACGATGATTGAAATTGGGTCACTAATCTCATCCATTTCAAAGGATGTTTTCCGGCCCACCAGTTTTCCGTCCTCCACCCGCCACTGGAATCCGACCTCAAAGTTGTCATGCAAAGAACCGATTAGCTGGTGCAATAAAACAAGAGGGCGGCAGGGAGTTGGCAGAAAATCCCGGAAACCACATGAGTACATGCTGTTATGGTCCCAATTGGTTATAACATATATGACAGCAAGGGATGACAGACAAAATTTTAAAACTTAATCAGGTTTAATTAAACAAACACTTTTAACTAATCTGACCAAGATTGATAAATACAAGAACAAAAATATTTACAGTCCCTTTGGTGGGGTTGCTTGGTGATGTCCTGGGTGAGGAAAATACTCCAACACAGGCAAAAATCCACAAAAAGCTTCACAGGTCATGAAAAAAAATGACAGGTCTGGTCAAATGTATCCTTCTCCTTGCAATTTCTCCTATCACTTTACTCTTTCAATTTTCCTCCTTATATACTCTTTTGCAGAACCCTCCCACCTTTTAGACATTTTTTTTCAATTCTCTAGGTCTTTCCATCTCAGACATGCCCAGGACATGTCCAAACCTAGCTCCATTCTGGGCTTAACAAAAAAAAGGTCAATACACATTACACCTCCACATTTTCACATTACACCTCCATTCCAAAAGGGAAAAATTTTGACTCATAAAGACAAAATTTTTCTTTTCAATACAAAAATAGTTAAGGAGACACTTGTGTATATATACATATAACACAATATTCTAATAAACACATGTGATGTACTGTATACACATACTCAAACACGGGATAAGCAACCAGCAATTACATTGTCAGTACCCTTTACATGTTTAATTTCCAAGTCAAACTCCTGTAAAATCAAACTCTAATTCAACAATCGCCGATTCTTGTTTTCTTACTCAAAAACATTAATGGATTGTGGTCAGTATGTACAATCATTGGCTTTTGCCCTGTACAAATATAAACCTCAAAGTGTTGTAAAGATAGAACCAGAGCCAACAGCTCCTTCTCTATTGTGGAATAGTTCTTTTGGTGGCAATTGAACTTCCTGGAGACGTATGCCACGGGATGCTCAATGTCATCAGAGTCACTTCTCTGCAGGAGCACAGATCCACAAGCTTGGTCGCTAGCATCGACCGCAATGGAGAACGGCTTGTTGAAGTCAGGAGATTTGAGCACGGGGAAGTGTCACAGCAGAGACTTCAGGCAATCGAAGGCTCTTTGGCATGCTTCATTCCAAGTGAACTTTACGCCTTTCTTCAGTTGGTTGGTGAGACTAAGAGCAATCTCAGCAAAGTTCTTGCAGAAATTGCGGTAGTACCCGATCGTTCCAAGGAAGTGGCGCGAAGCTTTTTTGTTGTCAGGAACTGGAAAGTCCATGATGGCTTGGACTTTAGCATTTATTTGTGCCACCTTACCCTGGCCTATGACATAGCCAAGATACGTGACAGTCGCACAACCAAAGTCATTCTTGTTCAGGTTAACAGTCAGGTTAGCCTGGGTCAGGCGTTGTAATAACGTCTCTACATCTTTCAGATGTTCTTTCTAGGAGTCACTCCATGTGATCAGCTCGTCGATGTACGCACCAGTGTGTGGCAATCTGGCGATTGTAGACTGTATCATCCTTTGGAATGTGGCTGGAGCATTTTTCATGCCAAAGGGTAGGACTTCATACTGGCACAACCCAGATGGTGTGGCAAAAGCAGAGATGCCCTCTCAGTTAAAGGCACACACTAATAACCCTTCAATAAATCAATCTTGATCAGAAACTTTGCTTGCCCTACTCTATCGATACAATCATCAATCATAGGTACTGGAAACACATCAATTCTAGTTACAGGATTGACTTTGCGAAAATCTGTACAGAATCAAGTACTTCCATCAGGTTTTGGAACTAGCACACAGGGTGAACTCCAATCTGAGTTAGAGGGTCTGATAATATCATGTTCTAACCTGTACTCAACCTCTTTCTCAGCAATCTTTCTCTTTTCAGGATTCATCCGGTACAGATGCTGTTTTATTGGCTTGGCATCACCAACATCTACATCATGAGAGGCTATAGAAACTCTCTTTGGAACATCAGGAAATAGATATTTATATTTCTTGTTCAACCTCTCAAACTGATCTTTCTGTGAGGGTTCTAAGTGCTGGAGTTTTACATCAAGATTTTGCAACACTTCAGAATTTGACAATTTACATGAAAAAACTTCAGCTTTAATTCTAGGTTCATCATCTTGAAACTCCCCCTCATCCTCACAAGTCTTGGCCATAGGAGGATCTGAAGTGACAGCTGCAACCCTAGCATTTCTGTCATGATAAGGCTTCAGCATGTTAATGTGACACAACTGTTTTGGCTTTCTCCTATCTGGAGTCTTCACAATGTAATTGAGATCATTGAGTTTTGTCAGACCATGAAATCTAGCCTGCAATGGATTGGACTGCAAGGGAAACAACACAAGGACCTTGTCTCCTGGTTTATACTCACTGTCTCTAGCCTTATGATCATACCAAGTTTTCATTTTTCCCTGATTTGATTTCAAGTTCTCATTGGCTACATCACAAGCTGCACATAGTCTTTCCTTGAACTTGCTAACATAGTGTAACAGACTGATATGCGGCTCTTTCTCTTGCCATTGTTCACTCAACAATAGCAAAGGTCCTCCCACTTCATGGCCAAACACTAGCTCAAATAGACTGAATCCAGTAGACTCCTGCACTGCTTCTCTAGCTGAAAACAGCAGCAAATGAACACCTTCATCCCAGTCTTTCTCATGGTCATAACAATAAGTCCTCATCATTGTCTTGGGAGTGGAATGAAACCGCTCTAAGGCATCCTTACTCTCTGGATGATAGGCACTAGAAAGAATCTGCTTCGCACCTAGTTCATAAACAACCTGCTGAAACAATCCAGAAGTGAAATTGCTACCTTAGTCTGACTGAATTTCCCTGGGAAGGCCAAACAACATGAATAACTTCATCAAAGCCTTCGAGATTGCAGTTGCCTTGATGTTGCATAGAGGTATGGCTTCAGGGAATCTGGTAGATGTACACATGATTGTCAACAAGCACTGATTTCCAGATCTAGTCTTGGGTAATGGACTAACACAATCAACAATGACCTTGGAGAAAATGCTGGGATAGGCTGCAATGGAGCTACAGGTGGGTCTAACTGGTGTTTTCCAACTACCTGACAAGTGTGACTGGTTTTGCAAAAGTTGGAAACATCTTTCCGAAGTCCAGGCCAGAAGAAGTGTTTCATGATCTTGTCAACAGTCTTGTTAACACCAAGATGACCTCCTGAGGGTAAACTATCAGCGATTGTTAAAATCTCACTTCTGTAGACCGTCGGAACAACAATTTGCTTGACCACTGCCTAATCTGCATTGGCAGGGATATCAGGAGGGTGCCACTTCCGCATCAACACACTATCCTTGAGATAATACCCAACTGGAACTGCGTCTATTTCTTTATCAGGGAGGGCTCTCCTCTTTAGTACACAAATTTCAGGATCATTAGTTTGCTCCTGAATCAATGACTTTCTGGACAGAGAGAAGTCTCCAGACACATCAAAATCACCAGACCCATCTGGCTGGCTGAACAAAGAACTGATAAACGTGTCTGATAAGTCCTCAAATCGAGAAACCATAGTAGGCCGAACAGAGTCATGAGGCGAACCACCAAAGTCATGACTATTCAATGTGCTGGACGGCACCACATCATCTTCTTCTTTAGCCTTCTTGGCCATAGCACGAGTCACTGCGCAAGAAGGATACAGAGATGGGTCTTCATCGCCATCTTCAGTGCTCGGCTGTGAAGTAAGATGAACAGGGGGAACTACATTGCCCCCAGCTAGGTCATTGCCTGGCAACAGAGAAACACCCTTGATAGGTAGGCTTGACATAAGTCCCACCTTTACCTGTCCTGTAACTAAATCTGACTTCAAGAATACAGAGCGCAGAGGTACAGATACATTCCTCCCTTCAATACCTTGTACGAGTATGAAATCCCCAGAAGCGGTCTCATCACGTAACTCCAAGGAGTCCCACAACAAAAGTGACTGAGAAGCTCCGGTATCCCTTAGGATATATATGGGGACAGGAGTAGAATGCTCATTCAGAGCCACAAATCCCTCTGACACAAATGGAAGAAATTCCTCCCTCACAAAATCAGCAGTATCAGGCTTTTTAGCCCCACAAGGAGCAGGCAATTTAGCAGACTGATCATCTACTACAGGGGTTTCTAACCTTGTCTTCACAAAGGTATTGGGTTTGGTATCCTTTTCTTTTTCTTTCTTAGCTTTAAGGAACAAACAGTTAGTTTTAACATGACCAGATTTCTTGCAATAATTGCAAACTAGACCACTTTTGTCACTGTCAGCTTTCACACTTTGATCAGAGCTGTGACTGGATTTCTGAGCCTCATCACCAGATTTGTCTTTGGGTGAGGAATCTGGGGTATCACCGTTACCTTTTTTCTGAAATTGGAACCATCTATTGTTACTGCCAGACTGAAATTTGGAAATTTTTGCCAGATCTGCAAATTTGGCAGCTGATTGCAAACCCAGTGCTTGCTTCTCATTAAGGTAGGTCTTAATATCATCCTTAACACAGTTCTTAAATTCTTCAACTAACACCTTCTCTTTTAGTGAGTTGAAATCATCCTTGACCTCCATAGAAGTACACGAGCGCTCAAAGCAAACCTTCTTCTCATGAGCAAATTCCACATAAGTCTGATAGTCAGATTTCTTCAGACCTCTGAATTTCTGTCGGTAAGCCTCTGGAACCAACTCATAAGCTGTCAAAATAACATTTTTCACAACCTCATAATCAGAGGAATCCTCTGCAGACAAGGCCGAATAGGCTTGTTGAGCTTTACACTTTGAGGGCAGCTTGCAACAGAGGCCAGTGTTCCTTTAGCCACTGGCAACTTTTAGCTACCTTTTCAGAGCACTGTAAATACTTATCAACCTCCTTCTCTGAGACTGGAGGCACCAGTTTCACCTCCTGGCTAGCACAAAATTTGTTCTCAGCTGCTATTTTGATTTTTAGTAGCTCCATTTGGAGCCTTTCTTCTCTATCATACTTCTGTAAATTAAAATCTCTCTCTCTCGCTCTCTCTTTCTCTCCTCTCAAATTCTTTTTGTTTTTCTTCTCTTTCAATCTCTAGCATTTTTAGTTTAGTTCCATTTCTACATTTGGATTTTCCACTGGAAACCTGTTCCAGATCTCCTGGTGCAAACACATTTTCATTAATGTAATATTCAACAATCTCTCTAGCCAGTCTTGCTTTTTGCATGGCTGGTTTTACCTCTTTCAGCTCTAACTGTCTGCATATTTCTAGCAGTTCTGTCTTTTTAATAGATTTCAAAACCTCTGTGGTTGGTGATGCCAAGAAATCATCCATTGCTGTTGATCTGTTAATATATATCTCGGAAAATTAAAAAAAAAAAAACAATGTCACAATTTGAAATGTTAGATTTTCAATAAATGACTCACACAATGGTCTATCCCGGACGAGCCCCCAATTTGCCATGGCCCCAATTTGTTATTACATATAAGACAGCAAGGGATGACCGAAAAAAATTTTAAAACCTAAACAGATTTAATTATACAAAGACTGAACAACTAACCTACAATTTATACTCCTGGCCTAGATTGACATATGCAAGAAAAAAATATTTACAGTCTCTTGAGATGGGGTTGCTTGGTGATGTCCTGGGACAGGGAAATGTTCCAACACAGGCAAAAATCCACAAAAAAGCTTCATAGGTCTTAAAAAGAGTGACAGGTCTGGTCAAATGTATCCTTCTCCATTCAACTTCTCCAACTACTTTGCTCTCTCACTTTCTCTCTTTATATACTCTTTTGCAGACCCCTCCCACCTTTTAGACTTTTTTCAATTCTCTGGGACTTCCCCTCTCAGACATGCCCAGGACATGCCCAACCTAGCCCCAGACTGGGCTTAGCAAAAAAAAGGTCACATTACAAATGGCATTTGTAAATTTGGCATTTGTTTTCCGTTTCCGTTTGTAACTTGCATGGTAAATACATGTGTATTTGTAAAAATTACCATACAACTTGCAAATAGGAAATTTGCGTCTGTGGATAGCAAAACACGCGTGCGAATCAAGGAATATTTGTATATCACCGTCTGAGCATTTGCAGATACTTTTGAAACAAATCTAACTCCATATTCCTCTCCCCTCACATCAACTTCTCCCGACCAGGATATGACGTTTTAAGAAGTGACAGACTGTAGGGAAAATGAGAAGGAGTGGCTCTGCCTATTAAAAGACCAATAGTTTATAATGAAACCACTATCTCACTGAGTCCTGAATAAGCCCAGAACAACAAGGGGCTGTGTCCAAGTGGAATTCACACTTCTCTGCCTTGGCATAGAGTTGGTTCTCCAGGAGGCGTTGCAGTATTGCATGAACATGACGTAGGTGTTCTTCCTTGGAACAAGAGAATATTAATATGTCGTCAAGGTACACAAAAACAAATTGCTTCATCGCGTCATGCAGGATGTCGTAAACGAGGTTCTGGAAGACAGCGGGGGCGTTAGCCAGACCAAACGGCATGACCAGGTACTCGTAGTACCCCCTAGCGGTGTTGAAAGCTGTCTGTGTGTTGAAAGATAGTGGCCCCCTGCAACAGCTCAAAAGCAGAATTCATTTGAGGAAGGGGATATCGATTCTTAATGGTAATGTTATTGAGTCCCCTGTAGTCGATACATGGCCTGAGAGATCTGTCCTCCTTGCTAATGAAGAAGAAGCCAGCGCCAGCAGGAGAGAAAGAGGGACGGATGATGCCAGCAGCCAGTGACTCCTCCACATATTTCTCCATGGCCTCCTGCTCTGGACGAGACAGAGAATAGAGACCCCCCTTAGGAGGCGCTGTGCCAGGTTGGAGATTGATGGCGCAGTCGTAGGGTCTGTGAGGGGGCAGAGACAAGGCACAAGACTTAGAGAAGACCTCAGCGAGGTCATGGTACTCACAGGGAACCTTCAACAAATCCGGAGCGAATGGCGGCTCACTAGATCCTCCCTCGGCCTGCTTCACAGGAGCCTTGCGGAGGCAGGAACGCAGGCAATGAGTACTCCACTCAGCCACTTGCTCAGTCCTCCAGTTGATAGTGGGTTTGTGTTGTTTCAAGCAAGGGAGGCCCAGGACGATGAGAGCAAAGGAGGAGGTGATGACATGGAGCCGGATTTGTTCCTGATGTTTGCCGGAGACAATGAGTGTGAGTGGGGGCGTAACCTGGGTCACCTGACCTAGCGGTTGCCCACAAAGACCAAGTGCTTGGAATGGTGTAGGTAGCTTCTGGGGCTGGAGCTGGTTGCACAGGTTGGCGTCGATCAGGTTGATTTCTGAGCCTGAATCAAACAAAACATCAGTAATCAATGATCGCTTGCCAACAAGTAGAGTTACAGGAACCAGCTTACGTGGATCATTGTTTTCTTGAGTTAGCTGTCCGATCCTCCCACTCACCCTTTCCTTTTTGAGTAGTGGACAGCAGTGGATATGATAGCCCCGCTGACCACAGTACAGGCATGCCCGAGTGCGCAGTCTCCTAGCCCGCTCTTGTGGCGATAACCGGCAATGGTCGACCTGCATGGGTTCCCCCAATTCCCGAGGCTCGCCGGTCTCCTGGATAGGAGAGTTGCCCCGAGGAGATCGAAAGTTACCCCGCTGGCCTGACCGTTGGGACTCTGAATGGCTCCGGTGCTCCCTCTTGCGCTGCTGGATCCGGGAATCAATCTGGATGGCCACTCTTATGAGCCCCTGCAGATCAGATGGGAGTTTGCGGGACGCCAACTCATCCTTTATGTTTTCTGCCAGCCCCCGATAGAACACATCAAACTGGGCGTCTTCGCTCCAGTGCGTAGAGGCGGCCAAGGAACGGAATTAGACGGTGTAAAAGCAGACACTGCAGCCGGCTTGCCGCAAACTCAGTAGTGCACTCCCTGCCTCTCGCCCTCGGTAGGACCGGTCAAACACCTCCCTCATCTCTGCCATGAATTCTTCAATGGTGCGGGTGCAGGGGTGGCCAGCGTCCCACATTGAGGTTCCCCAGTCCCTTCCTTAGCCGGTCAAAAGTGTGATGACGTAGGCCACTCTGGAACGTGAGGTAGGAAAGGTTAGGGGCTGTAACTCGAATATGATCGAGCACTGGGACAGAGAATGCCTTGCAGGTGGTAGGGTCTCCGTCATACTCCCGTGGGGGAGTAGGACGAGGCTCCCGAATGGGAGCTGCCTCTGCCGGCGCGACTGCAGGACTGGGAAAGGTGGGGCCCAGAGTGAGACGCAGTAGAGACCCTCTCATCACCTGAAAGTCGCGATGCTGTTGCTGAATGACAACATTTTGTTTTTGACAAAGTCGCTGCAATTCAGCAGAATCCGCTACAGTCTGTGCTGGTCGACTCATACTGGAAGGAACGGGCTTAGACTCCAAATGCAGTTCAGCATCAGCAGGGCGTTTATTAGGATTAATACAGCTCATGGTCTAGGCAGAAATGGATCAATAGCCAGGCAAACAGAGTAATGCAGAACAGGCAGAATCAAAGTAACAAAGGGGGCTGAACTAAGGGAATGGAAGGGGAAGGAAAAGGGAGTCGGATGGGATAAGGGAGAACACAGGAGAATCTGAACAGATGGGTACAAAATGGGAATCAGGGAGAACGAAGTACTTATCAATCAATCGGCAATCACACAACACTATACAAACAATCAAATTCGAGACTTACGGGAGAATCGCAAGAAACAAGCTTTCAACTATCAAAAAGAGAAAAAGCACAGAAACGAGACTGACCAAGACTAGCTGTGATAGAAACGAGTCGACAAGAAGCCGAGGAAAAAGTGGGTCTTATATACACTTAAGTGGAATCTCAGCTAAACACAGGACAGCTGTAGAGAGAGGTGGAGCTAGATTAGCAAGGACAGTGACAGGAGAGAAAGAGGAAACGGGTGGAGTTCTAACTCTAATCTAACTAATCACCCGTGCATCACTAAACTACTCTCAGGTGCGGATAGTCAATGAAAACAGCGAAAGAGAAGGAAGTGGAATTACCTCACCGAAATACAGGGAAAAGAGTGTGATGAAAAAGACAAGACGGGAACGAGACGGGAACGAGAGGAAGACACTGAAGACCAGAGACAGCGCAATCTTACAGAAACATACATGCTCTAAAAAGAATAAATATGATAAATATATAAATAATGGCAAAACTAAAAACTATCGAAAAACATACTAAAAATATACAATTCACCGATTTCTAACACGGGTAGCCATGGTCCCCTGTGGTGAATTAAGAGTCCATATTTTGGTATATTGTGAAATGAATTTTCAGTTTCCATCTGGTGATTTAACACATCAATAACATAGACCACACACTATTGTAAACCAGTGTAGTTTTGCGCCTGGGAAGATGTGAGGCTGATCAAGTCACGATAAACTTTACGCACGTGTTTATTGACACACGTGCTTTACACACAGACAATAAGGGGCTTGTTGAAAAGCTCTGACTCTGTAGTTTAAGAAGCAAAAAAACAGGACGTCACCAACTCCAATCACTGAGTAATGATACTATGTTATTTGGGGGGCGCATGCTCAACGCGGCGTCAGGGGATTAATGTTGGGACGTTTACATGATTTACTAACTAAGAAGCCATCCATCCCGCACCGTTCCAGCTTGGAGCCTGTTCCCAACCATGCTGTTAGCCAGGATGAATGAATCGTGTGTTGATCCAGGTCACCTCGCAACAATGTAGCATATATGCATTTGCGCATCACAAATGATCTGTACATTGACGGAATGGAAGTGCTTCCAGTTTACATAAACAAATTCATCTTGTGACGGTGCCTTTATAGCAATATGTGTACAGTCAATAGCTCCGATTACATTAGGAAAACCGGCCCTTGCTGCAAATTGCGCTTTGATGTTGGCCTGTTCAACTGCAGTGTATGGGAATTTGATATAGGCCTACCTGGCTGACATTTGGATAATTCCATCCCACACAGCTGGCATGGCTCGGCTCAGTGTCGACTGGCACAGTCCCGATCGGTCAGCCAACTCTCTCTGAAACGACCCTGTTGAATCAGAATATGGGCAAGCAAGGATAATTAATTAATAAATCAAATAAGTAATCAAATGGAATCAAATAAGCACTTAATAATGATTAAATGAATAAGAAATAAAAATGTTTCCACAGGCTAGGAAGCCCAGTGCAGTCAACACTTGTATTGGCACGGGTAAGGCATGGCTCCTGCACGCTGTCACTCAGTCCAACCCTACACCGCCGCTTGCATGAAAAAACACACCAAAAATTACCTCACTGGGGCTGCAGTAAACGATTATTTTAATAATTGAGTATTCTACCGAATATTCTCTTAATTAATCGAGTAATCTAATACGTAATAGTGCGTGCTTGGTCAATTATTTTATTAAATCACCTTTGTTTTATTCAAGCGCAATAGTAGGCTAATATTTAAAAGAGGAAATAAGACAGGTCTCTTAAATGGAAAGCCAACTGATGATGAGTATATTTTTATTTATACTGTTGTGCTTTATTTTTATTATTTCTCTTGCTTAGATTTTTTTAATGTGCTTATTGTTATTGCTTTTTATTGGTGCTTATCTCACTTTTAAAATACCGTATATAGCCAAATATCGCCCGCGTGCAAATACGCGCCTGTGTGCAAAAAGCCGCCGGGGGTCCAACCTCATTTTGCGTTTTAAACGCCGGTTCAATTAAACCGGTGATTATTTACACTACTGTTTATAAACGTCTGTGTTACCCCGTGTTGCGGTAACACAGACTCTAAAACAAGCTTCGGTTTCTCTTTGTCTGTGTATCTGATGTCGATAAAGATGTGGGGGAAAAAATAGCAGACGGTCTTGGGCACAGTGATATAAAAAAAAACTAGAGTGGAACGATGTCATTGGCTGGACCAGAGCGCACGCGGCAGAATAGCTCCGCTATCTTGTGTATGTTTAAATGTCCAATCAGACGCATTTAAACAGTAATCATGGGTGTCGACAACTAGGCTATCATTTTTTTGGGCGGGGTACGTGTTTTCTATGTTCTTTTTTAACTTTTCGAACTTAAAAAGGACACGAATAAGGAATTGTAATTGAACAACAATATTTAAGCTCATTATTTGGCAAAACTAAAGAATAAGCTCTACGATTGCCTTACCCTTTATAAAATTGCTCAATTACCTACGTTTTCGTTTTGTTCAAAGAAAAAACGTTCGCATTCAGCTGTGTCTGCGAGTCTGACTCAGGTCTATAAACCTGGGAGAAACTAGTCCTTATATGCATGAATTTATATCCATGCTTTGTGTATTAAGATCAGAACAACTTCATTCTGATGTGTTCATACCAACTTGTTGTCTTCATTTAGTCCGTCTTTGCTCTGACGCGATGGATAACAGGATGATACTGTGTGTTGCCCCAACTGGGATCAATGTAGCTAGAAGTCTCAAAACTAAAGTATGTAAATGAAACCGCACCAGTTTCAGTTTCCGCGAATACGCTGTTAATAATAAACGAAAAAACTGAGGCCTTTTTGCCAGGTAATTTAACTGCCACTTTTTAGCCAGTTATTTTAACTGTAATTTTACAATAAGTTTACCATGGAGTTCAATGCATGTTCAGTCTACAGTGTAAACCACGGTTAAATGCGAGCAGGACTCCACTTACAGTTAGAATGACAAGGAGACAATGCGTTAATTTAACGGTAAAATTCAGTCAGTTCATAACTGAAAGCCGAACTGGCCTGGTGCAGGTCGGTGCAAAAATAAATAATAGCCTGTTGCAAATACCCGCCTGGTTCCTATAAACGCCTGCGGTCCAAGTCGATTTAGCTAAATAAACGCCCTGGCTACTAAATGGTCTTATAGGCCTACGGTATGCTAAAGTCATGGTGGTTCAGGTGGAAAACATTTATGATTTTTCTTTTATCAAAGATCTAAAATGGGTCAATCGACCCCCAAAAACAGCAATATGAAAAGACTCATATTTAATTTGATACATCAAAGGAGTGTACGATCACACTTTTCCCCCTCTGATATCCTGCAGCACCTGACACACTGCAGGTCATCAGAAGCAAAGGGCAGAAAGAGAGGAGAGTGGGAGCGACTAACCTAATTACGACACGAATGAAACTCATACTCGAACAGATTGACTGCAGGGCTTTATTCTGTGGCTTATTCATTTATTGAACAAAACTTTGCTTATGTAGGGACACATAGCCACCAAACTGATCGACGTCTTCGGCCAGTCGTTAAATATTGCCTTAACTAACTCGTGGTCTTTAATAGCCTTAATCACAACTAGACAAAACATGAACTTATGTAAAATGCAACTGCTAACATTTGTTACGTTGTTGTGTCGTTCCACTCAATGATGTGACTGCATAGACTGGATGTTTTCGGTTCAAGTGCTGCTACATTGACGAAGTGCTTTTGAGGCAAGCTAATTCTGTTTTACAGTAGAGGCACTGCAATAATGTTATATTTTTTCAACGTGCGGAGATCCCACACTTTGGACATTTTCTGTCTTTTTAGCTGGGGGTGTCTGTTGTTTTGACTCGCAATTTTATTTTTTTCTCATCCTCTGTGATCTTTGGAGTTCGCGCTCGCACTTCATTCCATTCACGTTACTGCTACCGTACTGATGGGATTATTAGCACAACGGCTATAATTGAGACCAAATACTTTTTCCCCCGCTCAAACCCATTTTCACTTACGGGCACTTCCCAGACAATTTTGAATTACAATTGAATAAAATGGACTTCAATTTAAATTAGGTCTCAGTTACTGTGCTCCTCAGTGCCTCAGGGGGAGTGCATTTTTATTGGAGGATGCCGTTCCAATAAACACAGATGCTGTTGGCAATCAACAAAACGTCAAATTACAAAATATTGTGCCCATGGGGATCATATGATCTTTAGCTGTACAAACTTACCTGGGATACATTGTTGTAGGAAAACAAAACTTTGTCATGATTCTGCACTGTTTGCCGTGTCTTTGATGTTCTGCCTGTTCACTGTATTGCCTAACCATGCCTCGAATTATGTATTGTGATTTGGTTCTGGTTTATGTTCATGTATTGTCAAGTTTAGTTTTTCCATGTTTTGTATTTTACCATAGTTTCATTCCGGTCCATGTTTTTGTTTCTGCCATGCATTGCACTTTGTCTCCCCCTGTCTGGTCTCTGGTCTTGTCATTGCTCACAGCCCCAGCGCTGCATGCCACTCTTTCAGGTGATTTAATGGTTTCTGGATTTCAATCATTCCCTCCAATCTCGTTTACTTCCTTCGCCTTGCTTTTTCTATATTACTAACCAATACTAACAGTTTGTTATTTTTGCTAGAGTTACTAACACAAACTAACATTGTATATAATACTAACTTACTAACAAGCACTAGGGATTGTATATCTGCACTTACTAATTGATTAACAAGCTCTCAGCACTCGCCCTGTTCTAGTCTCCGCCTCTTGTCTCTCCCTAATCTTCTCTGATGCATTTCTGTGGAATCTCAGCACCTGCTCACGCTGTCCCTTCTCTCATTATCTGTGCATGTTAGAACTCCTTAACCGGAGCTGTATATCTGTCTATAGGCTGTCTTGTGATCCCTGTCCACGTTTTGGCTTTTGCCCATTTCATATGATTAGGTTCTCCCTCATGTTTGTTTCCTTTGTAATCAGTCTGACTTCCTGCATCTGTGTTCTGTTAAGCATGTGACTTCCCGTGAGTGTATATTAGGAGTCTTTTCACAGCACTTCCTTGTCAGAACGTTTCTCTTGTTTACCTGTGCTGCTATCCTCTTCGCCTTCTACTCATAGTGTTACTCTTCTGACTGGACCGTCCAACTTTCGATTTTGGCTCTGCTTTTAGGTAATATTGTCTGCATCTGTTTACGTACCCTTTTTGCCTGACTACGAGTTCTGTAATTGCTGCCCTGGTTTTCGACTCTGTTTACGCCCACTGGATTTTGGCTTTTGCTTCTCTGACATACTTGTGCCTGTGTACTGAACCTATTTTTGCCCGATCACGGGTATTGTGATTGATGCCCTGTTCTAGATTCGCCCTTAGGATTCTGATTTTTGGATTGTGGGCATTGTACCGTTGCCTGTTCTGTTTGGGGTCTCCCCCCTTCAAAAATAAAGCCTCCCTTTTTTGCCCTCTCTGGTGTTCGCTTGTGGTTCCTGTACGTAATCCCGACAAACTTAGTACGAGCAAGTGTTCCAAGCACCAACACTGTCCCTTGCAAATCTATCTCCAAAAAACAGATCCATTCTCCTGAGTCTGATGTAATCGGGTTTACTGTAAATCCATCCAGAAGAAGCACAACGAAACCCAGGCTGGTCTGCGCAAGTCACACAGCATCCATTCTTCCTCAGTCACCCCACACCTACTGCCCTCCGGCTGTCCCAACCCTCATATTTACTGGCCTTTTGGCACGGTTCTTTAGGTGGGATTAAACGTGACTCTTTCTACCTTGTCCAACATTGTTCATTCTGATTAGTACACTGTCATATAGCAACCCTCCACCCTTACTGACAAGTTTGCCGTTACATCATAGTGTAAATTAATTTTAAGCCTCCAGGGACGAGCGAAGACCACAAGTCTCCCAAACCTTGGGTTCTGCTCAAGTTCAATTACTTATCTGGGTCATTGATGGCTCCAGAACACTCAGGTGCGCAGGCTCAGGTAGTGGGACCAGGCTGACCGATATAGTCATTCCGGAGGGTTCGCTCATTAGGCCGGGCTTGAGGTTTCTGCTGAGTTTGGCTCATCTGGGTTTCTTGGCAGCTGGATAAGTTTTTGTGTCTTCACGGCTACTCCTTGTACAGCAGTTTTTAAGAGGTTTTCTTGTTGAATTGAGATTAGGGTTTTGCTTTAACTTTAGAATGTTTTAGGATATTTTATCCTCCACAACATCCACTCAAGATTTACAATTTTTGTTTGCCCAACTGCTTCCGGTCTCTTTCAGACTTTGAAAACAATACATATCTGTGAAAAATTTCCAAAGCTACTCTTAATATTTGCGTGCGCCTTTTGGTAAACACTGAGGCACGCCTATATTCAAACATAGAAGCATGCGCCTCTGTGGGAGACAACTCTTTTTTCCCGATGATATGTAAATATGCATTATTTAACATATTAGGCCTTGCGCTTATATACGCATCAATACAGTACAGCGGGAACAAAGGAACTGTGCCACAGAATCAAGCGTCCGTCTTAAAATGTGTGTTCCGGATTTAAACGAAGCCTTGAAGCATATAATGAGCCTCGAAGCATTTTAGTAATCGAACGATTCGATTTATTCGAAGAATCGTTTCAGCCCTACGCCACACTATACCTTTTCAACACATAACACACTCCTAAAACCATGGCAGCATTGGAAGCGACCAGGATCCTCCACATTGGGAGGAGACTTTTTGAAAAATGCCCTAAACTACCCACCCATTACTTTAGATGACATATGGGGAACATGGACACATAGCCTAGAGGACACCACCACATATAAAGGACCCTCATTTACCCAGACACACACATTAGACACAAAAGTGTCTTTAAGGACACAGACACACACGCACTTTTACGCAAAAACAGTCTCCATCCAAAACATACTTTCGAAGGCCTCATCAAATCACAATTGCTCAGGTACCACAGGATTTGTACACAAACCACAGATTTTGAGGAGGCTACCCAGAGCCTCTTCAAAGCCCTGAAACCCAGGGGATACATTCGATCCTTCCTCAGACAGATCCGGAGGAACTTCGTAACCACGAGACCACAAGATCCGAGGAAAATAATCCCACTCATCACCACCTACTCAGCATTTAGCAAAGCAGCGAAAATTAAAATTAAACAAAATCTAAACAGAACCCTACAGAACACTGACATACTCCAGGACTACAGAGTCATCTCAGCATACAAGAGATGCAAAAACCTCAAGGACCATCTGGTAAACAGCAAATTACCAGAAATTAACACGGTACGTCCACCAGACCCAGTATTTTACAAACAAGCCGCAACAATCAGGAACAACACAACAAACACAACATACCTAATCAGACAAACACTCACACTCAACACAAAACACTGCATGTATGTCATTAAGTGTAACCACTGTGACGTAAAATATGTAGGAGAGACAAGTAACAAGATCAGGACTAGATTAGCACAACACATGTATAACATTAAAAATCACAGACACACAGACACACACCTAGTCGCTCACGTCCTTCACCATGGACTTGAGGCACTAGAAATATCCGGGCTTCAGAAAAACAACAACTGGACACCGGAGGACAGACGTAGGACAGAAAAAAAATGGATCACAAAACTTAACACTTTGTTCCCAAGAGGACTTAACAAACAGACTTAAAACTCCACCACAAGAGGGAGCTAATTCTTCCTATATAAAGGCTCCAGTACACTGAATGGCCTGTGCAAACTTTTCTTTCCCAAGGGGCCCTCATAAGGGGAAACCTGGGAAAGGAAGATTGTTTTCCTAACCTTAACATATCCCTAATTCTAACCTTACCCCAAACCCTTACCCTAACCTTAACCTATCCCTAATTCTAACCTTACCCCAAACCCTTACCCTAACCTTAACATATCCCTAATTCTAACCTTACCCCAAACCCTTACCCCAACCTTAACCTATCCCTAATTCTAACCTTACCCCAAACCCTTACCCTAACCTTAACCTATCCCTAATTCTAACCTTACCCCAAACCCTTACCCTAACCTATCCCTAATTTTAATCTTAACCCTAACCTTTACTGATAAGTGACAATTTGCCTTTGTAGTTGTGAGGACACAAGAAAATGTCCTCACTTCCGAAAAATGTCCCCACTCTTTCAGAAAAAAACATTTTCTGGTTCCCACTTTGTAGCAAGTACAAGAACAGATGCACATGCATGCACACACACACACACACACACACAATCATGCGTGCATACGCAAACACCCAAATGCACAGAATTCTCAAACACACATGCACACACACACACACCTACACTGCAGGCCAAAATATTATGAACATCCGGCATTTTTCAGAATTAGGCTGGTTTCTATCATCTTAAAGTTCATTTTGAGCAGCAAGGTAGCATTAAATGCCAAAGGGACACTTGTATTGACTGAAAGTGTTGCTTGCTGACAACTGTACATCTTGAAAGTCAACTTTCAACACGTATTCCTCCGTAGCCTGGATTAAACCCCACGAACATGGGTTAATAACTATGCCAATAATAGCCTTTGTGTAAAACCTGTTGGTCAAATTGATATGTGTTTCGATGCTATTCTGTTTTTTGTTGTTGCTAAAAATATACTTTATGTCAAGAAAATTAATTCTGAGAAATGCAGGGTATTTGTAATATTTTGACCTGTAGTGTACATACACACACAAACATACCTCAGTGACATGTTTATTTATAAGCTCTCCAAGTCATATGTAGTGTCACTCCGTAATTCAGTTGCTCTGAATGAGGGAATGCCAGAATGCTGATGAGCTGTAGGAGTTTGTAGAATGATTGAAGTTTGAAACATCTAGGCTAATTCACAGTCCTCAATCAACCCTGAACCAGTTTCCATTCAGGAGCCACCCAAGATACATAGCAGTTTTTTGTTTTTTTTTTTGGTTGTAACATCTGTGTCGATAGTATGAGAGCCATGGCCGAGTTCCCAGCAGTTTACCCAAAGAAGGAAAGCAAACTTCCATTTATAGCCACTGAATGGCAAATGCAATCAATTGGGCCTATTGCGAAGAAGAATTTATTGAGATTAATAACTCTTTTGTAATTTTGAACTTCTGCAGAGTCTTTCTGGTCAGGCCTGCACCTAAATAGCAGATTACAGCACTGAACATTAGATGCAGGCTGAGTTAGCAGAAACTGCAGTGATCGTGATAGCGAAACATTAACCTCGCAATAAGGAGCGTTTCCGTGTTTTATCACCGCGCAGCTTCGCGGATATTTAAAAAAAGCACGAGCATAAGCACAAAACCCAAGAAATGCACACAAGGCAAAACATGTCGCACGGGATGCGAGGGCTGTCGTGTCGTGATGTCCTGATCCCCGGCAGCTGCCGCTGATTTCTGGATGATGTGAAACGAAATGTCTCGCGCGGTTATGGAAACTTCTCCCACACTTTGGAAGAAACCATTCTGCAATCTCTCACACATGTGAGGAGGGCACGCGGCGTCGCGAGGAAAGCCCATTTCACTTCGTCCCTCCAGCCCCCCCTTCTCTCTCTCTCTCTCTCTCTCTCTCTCTCTCTCTCTCTCTCTCTCTCTCTCTCTCTCGCCCGCCTCTCGCTCTCTCTGGCTCCCGTAAGAGGCGAGCACAACATCAGCCCGCAACGCCAGCCCTCGGCCCCTGCAGCTGAGCTGAGCGCAGGCAAACTGCCGAGGCAGCGGTGAAGCATCCTCTAGGTACGTGACTCTTATTCCTCACCTGATTACAATTAATGTTCGAAATTTTGCGTTTTCCTGTCCTCTGGAGATCGCTGCTGGTTTATGTGGTTTAGCTACTGTAGGGAGTCCTATGTATTTCTTTCTTTTTTTTTTTTTTGCTCGGCGTAGGCTATTCGGCAACGCAGGACAGGGAGCCGGAGTAAACACACGGGCAAACGCATCTGCAAACCGCTTATCATAACGCCGCTTAAACTTGCAGCCCTGCGGTACGGGGATGCTGGAACATTAGGGCATTCGTCTTGCATTTAACGGGACTTATGTGCAGGACTCCGCAATATTTTTTGACTGCTACCGGTGTCAAGAAAATATGTAAATTGTAACCAGGGATATGACTGGACAGAGGCTGTTTTTTGCTTATGAAAGAAAGACCGTTCACAAATTTATTTTCAAATTAATCGTCGTGGAAGCTTATAGATTTACTGATTGGTGCTGTACCTGCAGTATGCTACTGCGTATTACACGTTGTTCTTTTTTTCTGAAAGGGATTGATGCCTTTAAACAGAATCTTATGGGCCGGTTTTACAGCCTATATGAAGTTCATAACCTTATCTGCAGTACATGGCAACGGGCCGTGCATCTGCATGTTTCTTTTATAGTGCGTGTATGTCACGTACTGCAGCCTACATTTGGCAGATGCGCTACCTTGCCTACATGTGTGCATCTGGGCATGTATTGATGTTATAGCTGTTTATGGGCTACTGCAGTATTTTGCATAAGCCAACCGGTAATTTAAATTCCGAATACCGATAGAGTGAGGTAAATGCCAGGGTATTTACGGAAGTTTTGCGGAGAAACACGGTTAAGGAAGAAGGTCTTATAAATGAGAACGTTAATGCAAAGATTCCACCGTGAACGTTTTCGCCTAAAACTTGAAACAAAGTTCATCCGAAAGAGTTCGGCGCTCGTTAGGCCGCAAACCATTTTTGGGCGTCAGACTGAATATTAGTTTAGCGCATGGAAATGTGTTGTCCAGATTTGCTTTGATTGTGGTGACTGAGGCGTTTCTGGGATAAAAAGGAAGTGTTGACGGTTTTGTTGCTACGCTCCATCATCCTGAACAGAACCGTGAGGTGGGGAGGTCAACCCCAGGGAGCTGGCTGTGTTCGTCTACTTCAGCATCAACCGGTACTCTGCAGTAAATCAGTAGAGTGTGTGTGTGTGTGTGTGTGTGTGCGCGCGCGCGCGCGTGTGTGTGGATGTGGTATGTGTGTATGTGTGCGGATGTGGTGTGTGTGTGCGCGCGTGTGTGTATGTGTGCAGATGTGGTGTGTGTGTGTGTGTGCGCGCGTGTGTGGATGTGGTATGTGTGTGTGTGCACGTGTGTGTGTGTGGTGTTTGTGTGTGCGCGTGCATTCTGTTATGTGTATGCCGGTTTGTGTTGGTGATCATGCACGTCTGCGTATGCAATGAGTATGCACGTGTGTCAGCATTTTTATGCGTGCAGGTTTGTATGTGCATGCCTGCTTATCTCTGTTTGTGTGCTGATGTATGTCTGTATGCACAGTGAGCACGTGTGTGTGCCCCCACGTGCATGCTGGTACCGTATCTGTGTGTCTAAGTGTGCGTATGCATATGTTTGTGTTTGTTTGCGTGTGCATGTGTGTCTATGCATATGTTTGTGTTTGCTTGTGTGTGTGTATGCATATGTTTGTGTGGACTTATGTGTGTATGCGCATGTTTGTCTATGCTCGTGTGCATATACACGTGTTTGTATGTGAATGCTGGTCAGTATTTGCAGGTGTGTGTGTCTGTGATGGTGTGCCCACCTTTGTGTGTGTGGATGTGTGCATCTTTGAGCGCATTCCTGCTGGTAATTCTATAGAGATGTTGGTATCTGTGAGTGTTTTTGCATGTGTACATGCTGGTATTTGTATCCACTTGTGTATATATGTGTGTGTGTGTGAATACACAAGTGTGTATTTGTATGTGTGTACAAGACTATTCAAAAAATAAAGACGGAAACCCTCATCAGTGGTGACCTTGCTGGGATAGGGAATTTTTAAGTTGAACAAGCTTGATGTTTCCAATTGATTCTGGAAATGTGTTAGTCTACATTGTGCTCAGTTACTTCACCTGACTGAAGCGTGCTTATCAATGACTGTCAACTTCCTCTGACTACGTCCAATCAGTCTACTGGATTTTCCTGGTAGCAAGTTACTCTGGCCCCATCTTCACCGAGTCTGGCTGGGTTAAGGGGAGAGCTGGGGGAGCTGGCAGGATTGGGCCTGGGGATGGTTGTGAGCACCTGTACAAGTGGCAAGCAGTCAGTTCTGAACACACCATCAAATTTTATTTCTTAATTGTCTGCTGTCTTAAACAAGTACTGTTGAATAGGTCCACCACTCCTGTTCGTGATAATCTCCCTCCCCTTAGTTTTCAAAGTGAAAACCTACATAATGATAAATCTCTTGCTCAAAGCGTTGAATGAGGTCTCTGTGAGGTTTCGAAGGAAAATCTGCAGAAGAGTAGGCCTCCAGGAGCAGTGTTGTGTTGATCTCCAGGAGCAGTGCTGAGTTGATCTCCAGGAGCTGAGTTGTGTCGATCTCCAGGAGCAGTGCTGTGTTGATCTCCAGGAGCAGTGTTGTGTTGATCTCCAGGAGCAGTGCTGTGTTGATCTCCAGGAGCAGTGTTGTGTTGATCTCCAGGAGCAGTGCTGAGTTGATCTCCAGGAGCTGAGTTGTGTCGATCTCCAGGAGCAGTGCTGTGTTGATCTCCAGGAGCAGTGTTGTGTTGATCTCCAGGTGCAGTGATGTGTTGATCTCCAGGAGCAGTGTTGTGTTGATCTCCAGGAGCAGTGCTGAGTTGATCTCCAGGAGCTGAGTTGTGTCGATCTCCAGGAGCAGTGCTGTGTTGATCTCCAGGAGCAGTGTTGTGTTGATCTCCAGGAGCAGTGCTGTGTTGATCTCCAGGAGCAGTGTTGTGTTGATCTCCAGGTGAAGTGATGTGTTGATCTCCAGGAGCAGTGCTGTGTTGATCTCCAGGAGCAGTGCTGAGTTGATCTCCAGGAGCTGAGTTGTATCGATCTCCAGGAACAGTGCTGTGTTGATCTCCAGGAGCAGTGTTGTGTTGATCTCCAGGAGCAGTGCCGTGTTGATCTCCAGGAGCAGTGTTGTGTTGATCTCCAGGAGCAGTGTTGTGTTGATCTCCAGGTGCAGTGCTGTGTTGATCTCCAGGAGCAGTGTTGTGTTGATCTCCAGGAGCAGTGTTGTGTTGATCTCCAGGTGCAGTGCTGTGTTGATCTCCAGGAGCAGTGCTGTGTTGATCTCCAGGAGCAGTGTTGTGTTGATCTCCAGGAGCAGTGCTGTGTTGATCTCCAGGAGCAGTGCTGTGTTGATCTCCAGGAGCAGTGCTGTGTCGATCTCCAGGAGCAGTGCTGTGTCGATCTCCAGGAGCTGTGTTGTGTCGATCTCCAGGAGCAGTGCTGTGTCGATCTCCAGGAGCAGTGCTGTGTTGATCTCCAGGAGCAGTGTTGTGTTGATCTCCAGGAGCAGTGTTGTGTTGATCTCCAGGTGCAGTGCTGTGTTGATCTCCAGGAGCAGTGCTGTGTTGATCTCCAGGAGCAGTGCTGTGTTGATCTCCAGGAGCAGTGCTGTGTTGATCTCCAGGAGCAGTGCTGTGTTGATCTCCAGGTGCAGTGCTGTGTTGATCTCCAGGAGCAGTGCTGTGTTGATCTCCAGGAGCAGTGCTGTGTTGATCTCCAGGAGCAGTGCTGTGTTGATCTCCAGGAGCAGTGCTGTGTTGATCTCCTGGAGCAGTGTTGTGTTGATCTCCAGGTGCAGTGTTGTGTTGATCTCCAGAAGCAGTGTTGTGTCGATCTCCAGGAGCAGTGTTGTGCAGGCCTGCTTGAATAAGGGGCGCATCATGAGGGTTGGAGTAGAAATCTATGTCACAGTGTATCTCCAGGAACAGGGTGGGGCTGCCCTGTTCTACCTTCCAGAACAAAAACTAAACATGTGATTTCTGGGTGAAAAGTGATGAGATCATTCCCTGTCCTGTTGTATATTTTAGGAGCATCACTGATATGTGCTGTTAAGCAGGCTTCCCCCCCATCAGATGGTCTTCAGAGGCCAACAAGGCTTCTTGAGAGGAAGATAATCATTTCAGTCATTTAAACTGGAAACAGAAATTTTATTTTGCGTTTATTCTTAATTTCCTTTTCAACCTGAAATGCACATTAACTTCCACTTGGCAAGGCCACTATATCTCATTTTAAGAATGTGATAATAGTGGTCGGGCCCAGAAGCTGCATTCAGGATTTTTCACACAAGTTTGTGGGGCTTTGCATCGATGTCTGTCTCTGTTCAGGGCTCAGGGACCTTGTTATAAAGAATCAATACAGCAAGAAAATTTTATCTACAATATTTGATGTATCAACAACTTTTCAAATCAATTTTGCACCTTTGCCTGCAAATTGTGCCTGGCTAAGCTGTGAGCTGCTAAACTCTGAACCCAGCACTGAATTTGGCAGCATCCGAGAGAGGATGAGAATCAGATTGAGCTGTGGATGCAGATTCTGTATAATACAAAAGACAAGCTTCTCAGCATTATTCTGTCCTGTAAACCGGGGATTTGCCCGTTGACCAGGACATAAAAGGACATCCATTGGCTACTACCCCACTCTTGCATTTTCTACATTATAGACTAAAATTATTTAGTGGGAAATTTTATCCAAGCTAACAAAAGCTTACAATTGTTGATGGTTAAGAGATGATGAACTGTGGCCTATCTCCCATTGAGCAATGTAGGATCAAGGGCCTTGTTCAGTTGCCCAAGAGCAACATTGCTCTTACTGTGGCTGCATGGGACTTGAACCATTGACCCTCCAGGTCCAAGACGAAGAACACGTTAGCTGCAAGGCTGTTGTCCAAGCACTATTCTTTTCTTTTCTTTTACCTGTTACTTTTGAAGCTATGGTAGATCTCTGAATAAATGACTGTTATACACATTCTACCTTTCATTTACTCCATGCCAGCAACCTGAGAATGGTTCCTCTGCTATTAGCCATTTTATTCCTGAGATTTCTTTCATATGAATGCTTTATTACTTTGCAGGTTTATCTATTTTGTGTCTGTACCTGTTTTTTGCCCTTTTCGTTGGCTCAGTAGCAGAGTGGTTAGCATGTTACCTCACTGTAAAGAGGTTCCAGGTTTAAGTTCAGGCCAGCCAGGATCATTCTCTGTGGAGTTTGCATGTTCTCCCTGTTTATGCATGGATACTCTAGTTTCCTCCACCCTCAAAGACTTTGCTCTGCAGGAACACTTCTACCAGTGTTCCTTGACCAAGGCTCTGGCTTTAGAAAGACATGCTCTATAGAAACACTCCTACCAGTGTCCCTGACCAAGGCCCTGGCTTTAGAAAGACATGCTGTATTGGAACATTCCTACCAGTATCCCTGACCAAAGCTCTGGCTTTAGAAAGACATGCTCTATAGAAACACTCCTACCAGTGTCCCTGTCCAAGGCTCTGGCTTTAGAAAGACATGCTCTATAGGAACCCTCCTACCAGTGTCCATGCCTAAGGCTCTGGCTTTAGAAAGACATGCTCTATAGGAACACTCCTACCAGTGTCCCGGACCAATGCTCTGGCTTTAGAAAGACATGCTCAATAGGAACACTCCTACCAGTGTCATTCACCAAAGCCCTTACTTTAGAAAGACATACTCTATAGGAACACTCCTACCAGTGTCCCTGACCAAGGCTCTGGCTTTCGAAAGACATGCTCTATAGGAATACTTCTACCAGTGACCCTGACCAAAGCCCTGGCTTTAGAAAGACATACTCGATAGAAACACTCCAACCAGTGTCCCTGACCAAGGCCCTGGCTTTAGAAAGACATGCTTTATAGAAACACTCCTACCAGTGTCCCTGACCAAGGCTCTGGCTTTAGAAAGACATGCTCTGTAGGAACACTCCTACCAGTGTCCCTGACCAAGGCTTTGGCTTTAGAAAGACATGCTCTATAGGAACACTCCTACCAGTGTCCCTGACCAAGGCTCTGGCTTTAGAAAGACATGCTCTGTGGGAACACTCCTACCAGTGTCCCTGACTAAGGCTCTGGCTTTAGAAAGACATGCTCTATAGGAACACTCCTACCAGTGTCCCTGACCAAGGCTCTGGCTTTAGAAAGACATGCTCTGTAGGAACACTCCTACCAGTGTCCCTGACTAAGGGTTCAATAAAGTATAACTATCTTAACTTGGCATCTTGTTATTCTGTACTGCTTATGTCATTCCTCTGTTTCCATACATCAGTTGGATTTCACAATGGCGGCTATAAATCAGAAAATACTAAAGGGGTCCAGTTAGGCTGACTAATCTGGATTTCCAGGTCTAGTTTCCCATGCTAGTGTCTGCCATTTAAACTCCAGTTCTGGAGGGCTACAGCATCTGTAGGATTGACTTCAGCTCTGGAGGGGTGCAGTTTGTGCAGGTATAACTCCAGTCCTAGAGGGCCACAATATCTGCAGGTTTCACTCCAGTCCTGGAGCACTGCAGTGTTTGCAGGTTTAACTCTAGTCCTCAAGGGTCACACTGTCTGGGGGGCTGAGTGTCTACAGGTTTAACTCTAGACCTGGGTCCGTATTCATAAAGCATCTTATCTTGCTGCTAGGATTACTACTAAGTCACGCTGAAACATTTTATGTAGGAGTAAACTCTTAAGAGTTAATCACAAAGCTGCTGAGAGCAACTTTTAGTTAAGAAAACTGGTAACTCCTGGAGTAGGAGTAGCTCTGAGATAGGTGGGAGTAAATCCTCGTTGCTAGCGCTGATGTCAATTCTCATGCACGAGTCTTGGAGCACGGTGATTGGTTGATTGGTGGCAGGGCAGCCCATTGAAAAAAATATCCCGCATACAACCCATGGAGGAAAAAATTAAGAAATAGTCCAAGCGGCTGGTTTGTCCCATAAAACAATGGCAGTTGCTGCGGGTACCGCAGTTTTCCAATGCATTTCAATGTAGGGAGGTACGGCAGTCTTAATTTAAAACACTGCCCCAACCTAACCATAACCGTAACCCTGACCCTAACCTTAACGCCTACTCGTAAATTTTTCTCCTAAAACCCTTATCCCTTCAAATCAACGGTCTTGCCAATAGCAGCTGCCGTATCTCCTTACACCGCATGAAGTAATATCTCGTTTAGCACTCTCGATAATGCACTATGCTCAATCCCCACATATCACGCCCTAGGGAAATAAACATACATAGGAAAGAGACAGTTGTAAAAACGCTAATAACAAAACGAGTCAATGAAATGCGTCATTTGCCCCAATAATTGGCAACTCATTACACAATGAGAATATGTTGCGATCATTTAAATGTCGAGCTGTTCAAGTTTCTCTAAACTGTCATGGATGAAAGTTAAAAGACGCGAAAGCCCAACTGGAGCTACGACCAGTTACTGCTGCTGGCCCAGTTGGTGCCGGAGCGAAAGCATGTAATTAAAGGGAAATTTGGTTCGGGGGTGAACAGCAAATCCAAGCGGGATGCATGGGATGATATCAGCCTACAGATCAATGCTGCATTCCCTGGTGTCTCGGATGGCAGACAACTGCAAGAATGGGCTTCAGTCGCAGGGGAGGTCCGAGAATGCACCCCATAAACGGGCTACCGTACAAACAGGAAAGCATACTAAGCTAGTTTGTAATTTATAGCCTACAATTTAAACATTTATGCAAAATATGACAGTCTGGTATTATGATCTATTAAAGGTAACCCCACTTCAGTGTCTAATAATTTATGCACAGCAGGAGGAGGTACAGCACCAAAGTCACTGTCCCCAAGCAAGTGACATCCCACAGGCACATAATTCCTGTCAATTGGCATAAACTGCTTTCCATTAAAATGAGTCGTGCGTGGATCCTGGCCATTTCGCAACAATGTCCAAAATATTGTATTCGGCATCAAATAGGCCTATCTGGGTGTTGGTGGAATGAATTTTTCAATTTACAAATAACTCTTCTTGGGTCGGGGAAATAATTCTTGGGTCTCGTTAATAACACCGATGATACCGGGAATACCTGAGATGAGCATGAATTCAAGTTTGATTCTGTGTTAGAATGTCCATTGGAAACCGGATAAACTGTCAGATGATATGGGGTTCACAGAGCGCATTGATTGTTTGCGGAATTGTGCGACTGACAGATGATTGTGAAATCCCTAAATTGTCCGTGTTGCAAAGTAGCATTTTTCCGATGTAAGTAGTAACAAAGTTGTCGTCAACATTTTATATCGGGACTGAATGGGTTGTTTCTCATGGTTGGAGACGTAATTCTGTCCCTCACCAAGTCAAATAAAATTCCTTCACGGTCAATCTGCTCTCTTTTCAACAACTGCGCATCATTCAGAATTTCCAAGTCATTCCATCTTTCAACAGCAGAAGCCATTTTCCAATTCTTTGTGAATAGGTTTTGTGAGTTGAGTCCTCTTGACTACTTTTAAGCTCTACCAGATGTAGGAGCAACTTTGACATAAAATGCTTTGTGAATAACACTTTGTAAAAATTAGGAGTCCTAAATTTACGACTGACACCCATTTTAGGAGTTTCTCCTAAATCCGGCCGTTAGGACCTACTTTTAGCGCCAAGATGCTTTGTGAATACGGGCCCTGGAGGGATACAGGATCTGCAGGTTCAACGTGTGCTGGAATGCCACTGTGTCTGCAGGTTTGACGCCAATCCTGGAGAGCTGTAAGATGTAGGTATAACTAGTCGAGCAGGACGTTGGTGTCTGAAGGTTTAACTTTTGTCCTGGAGCGATGTCTGGAAGCCTGGTGTAGTGGCTGGATTTTCTGCCACTATATGCAGGGACAATTTGAATTGGTTCAAGATTCTCTATATTGTAACCTATAGGCTATTTGGTTTGCTTCATTTGATCATTACTTGGGCGCAGTGGACAGCCACTGTGCAGCATCCCGAAGCCAACTCCAGTTCTGAGGCTAGAGCCTTGGTCTGGGGCAATAGCAGAAGTATCCCAAACATGTTCTTGTGTGCCTTTCCCAAAAACGTAGTTGCTAACTTACATAATTCGTCCTCACACAGTCACTTGGTCCAACTATACGAGTTAGCCTCAGTGATTTTGGGAAACAGCCCTGGTTGTCTTGCAGAATGCTGTCTAATGTCCAACAAATATGAGATTTTTGCAGTGGATACTGATACCAGGGTTTTCCTGGTTCAGAATTAGGCGGTGACCGATCATGGGCTCACATGTGCCCAGTCTTCAGCTGGCTTGAGCAAATGTTTTAGGAGTTATGATTGCATGATTAAAAATGAGAACTATTTTATGCATATTTATTTTGTAAAATGTGCTCTGTACAGCATTTTGGAACAATTCATTTTCCTGGGGACCCCAGGAAACCCCTTAATGACCCCTAGAGGTCCTTGGACCTCACGCTGAGGTAACATCACACTAGCAGGTCTGCAGGGTAAGCAGTTGTAGTAATAAAGAATGAGCTGAGGCTGCAGCACAGACCTGACAACTATTGGTAAAATGCAAAATTAGACAAGTGTATTACAAACTTCACAAGTAGCAAAATACTGTTACAAGGTAGTTTAATACACCAGTCATTCATTTACATGGTTCACAATCAGCGGCAGAACATCTCAGGTTTCATTTTGAAGAACCTCTTCATACACTCCTCGTAATCAAAGGCCTCCTGGTCTGGGCCATCGATGGCCACTTTGCAACATGTCCGAGCGCCACAAGGCTCAGGGTGGGATACAGTTGAGGCCTCTGGAGAAACAAGCCACTGAAGCACCTCCTCCAAAGATTTCTTCTGAGGTAGAGTGTAGGTGAGATGATATAATTCTTCAAAACCAATAGACTGACGGGGTAATAGTGGTGCAGTTAATGTACCCAATATACACTGGTCACAATAAAACTTAGGCACTCACAGACGCTAGATAGCGGGCCTAAGTGTTTCACGCTCATGATAAGCGCCAATCGTTGACCTCTGCAGTACAGTAGCTGCAGGGAGTACCCTCGTGAAGGAAATAATGCAATACACTGCATGAGTACCGCTTTGGAAATGATCGATTCCGCAGACTTGAATATTGACTGATTGCAAATGGAGTCTTGAGTCCATGAACCGGTGCAGTTGTCTTGTTTAACGGGGATAACATAGCCAATCAGTCAGTATCGTTTCTTATGATCACTTTTATTTAAAGGTTTTCTAATGCTATTGTAAGCGGCTTCAACAAATTCTGTGCAGGTTGAGATATTTTGATCCAAAGTTCACGTGTCCGCAGATGTTTGGTGACGGAATTGCTGATTTTTCCAGCGTGAGCAAACTGCATGGGCCACAGGTTCACCCATAAGGATAAGCATTAGAAAATATGCTATTTTGGTTAAACTTTGAGAGCCAGTAACTCAGCTGTTTGTAGATATATACACACATATCAATTTTTAGCTGGATCCACTCAAGATGGAGATTTCCTAGGCCATAGCTGTAATTTTGAAAAATTATGTAAGTGCCTGAACATGTCTTCGACGGAGAGGAGTTGCATTGAGGCTACTGCATAAGTGCTCAAAGTCGGCTATAAATTTAATTCATCCGCAGTCGAAAAGGGTAACAACCAGCCTCCACCAATATGAACTAAATAATTATTTTCGGCTTACCTTGTTTGTGTACCCAGAGGAATAGTGGGGTGTGTAAAAAGGTCAAGCATATTGTGAGGTACCATTCTGGAACCAAATGAGACCAGGAAGTTTCAGCAAAAGTGGCTGTTAAAGTTGGGGGTTAACCGCCACAAGGCAGAAGACAACGGTACAAAGTCCACAATCCAAAATCAGAATCCCTTGGACGTAATCCAAACTGTACACATGCCAGCAAACAGTCAGGCAAAACAGGTTCGGTACACAGGCATGGGTTTGTCAGAGTCCAAAGCCAAAATCCAGTGGGCGTAATCCGAAGCGTTAACAGGGCAGCAAACAAAACTCAGTCGGGCAAAACGGCTGCGGCACACGGGCAGGCAAGTATCAAAGAAAAAGCCAAAATCAGAATCCAGGACGTTCCAGTCAGAAGTATAACACTAAGAGTACAAGGCATCAACAATCGCAGCACAGGGAAAATGTTCTGACAAGAGCTATGAATGAAATGACTGCTTAAATACACGTAGGCGAAGTCACATGCTATGATAGGGAACAGGTGAGTTGGATCAGACTAATTACAAAGGAATGAACATGAGGAAGTTCCTGATTACAAGAAATTGGCTTGTAGTCTTGGTTTGTAAGTTTGACTAAAATAATAAACCGTTAGTATTGTTAGTAATATAGAAAACCAAGGTGAAGGAAGTAAACAAGATTGGAAAAAATGGTTGAAGTCCCAGAAACCATGAAATCACCCGAAAGTGTGGCACACGGTACTGGGGCCTTGAGCGATCACATGACAAAAGACCAGACAGGGGGAAACAAAGTGCAATGCATGGTGTGACACAAAAAATGGACCGGAATATAACTACAATGGTGGAATATGGCAAAGACAAAGACAAGGCAAAAACAAAACGTGGCATGGAATCCAAATCACAATGTAAATCATAGTCAGGTAAAGCAGAATAATAAACAGACATGGCAAACAAGGCAGAATCACAACGAAAACATGGTCAGGCAGATCTGGATCATAACAGCGTACATCCAGTCAAGACAATTTAGTTTAATTTCTAGTGCTGCTGTACGTGGTAATAGCAAATAACGGCGGTAGCCGTATAACTTATGACACACCGGGGTGCTAGGCTAGGGCATGTGCAGCATATGCATTTGCGTTATTAAATTTTAATTTTAAAGTAGCTGTGACAGTTTTCAACCCATCAGTGATAATTGTAATCTCTGAAACATAAGTACGCTTGTGCACATTGATATTACCAGGTACTGTACATATTAATAGATTTATCACTGTTTAAACTTCTCGCACAAAATATTCATCACACAAAAACCCGCGGCTCTTGCCACCTGGCAGAGAGCAGTCGTCTGACGTCACATCAGTGTATTTGCGTGTTCGCGGTGGCTGTTGATCTTGTGGGTTCTCGTTTGAGTTTGCCGGAGTAGCAATGGCTGGAAATATAAACACTCCGTCTTGCTCGGTATCTCCTGCTGAAATAACGGCACCCAGGTCGGCTCCTACTGGTAAAAAAAGGAAGGGAATAATCGGTGTCGCTTTTGGTTGCTCTAACACGACTGATCAGGGTGTGAAAATGCACAAATTCTTTAGGCCTTGGCTTTGGTGACTAATACTGCAGATCAGGGAGCAACTTCAGTAACATCAGAAGGTGAGGGCGATGTTCGACGTTATCAGCCCGAAAACACAGTCTGCTTAGTGACTGTAGACTGTTCGTGACAGACTTCTAGTTGAGGCATTGATCTGATAAGCATATGGTCTTCACATTGGTTAGACGTTACCAGTTAGTTTCTGAACAAGAATTTTGAACATCTGCTGCAATCGACAAAATATTATTCAACTGACTGCTGGCTAATTATCGGAACACCAATAAATAGACTTTAAATCGTAGAACCGAAGCTTTTCTCATCTTTATCGTACTCTAAAATAAATAAATCATCTTGTTCCCGGACCGACCAGTCACCGATTTCATATATGCTGCTCGAATAATCCTGTACATGTGGGACTTTTGATTAGAGTGGAAGAGCGCCTCCTATCTAATCCATCAGGATAGAAGGTTAGCGATTGATGTTGCTACGAGCTAGCTAAATAAAACCATTTGCCACTGGACACATGCATCCATAACTAGTAACGCTTCCCCAATGTACTCGATAGACGAGCATATCTTCAGCCCTCTGATAAAAACTCGTATCTCCAGATTTGATTATAAACAAAATCTTGTATGTCTACGATATACGATATCGTTGCTAAATGTATACATAATATAGATATATGATAGTTTTATAATAACATGAATATTGTAAAATGCAAAATATATTCTTGGAAGAAAAATAGTCATCCTACTCAAACACAACTCAACTGTATTCTTACATGCAAAATGAAACATTTTTTTATGCTCTCCTGAAAAGTTTATCATTTTGAGGAGACAAGGTTTTATCAGCCGGCCGACGATATGCTTATCAGCTCAATGCCTGATATAGGAGCCCGTCACGAGCAGCCTACGGTCACAAAGCAGATTGTGTTTTTGGGGCTGATAACTTCGGACATCGCAGCGTCTATGTTGTTATACAATCTACGCTGATGACACGCCGGGTTGCGCGGGCGTGTGCAGCATATGCATTGGAGATATTCAGTATGAATATTAAATTCTAAACCCCCCTCTCACTGATAAAACCCCCCCCAAAATATATCGGTGTCCCTTTTATAATTGTTCTGGCGAATAGAAAAGCCGGAAGAAATGGAAGTCGGACACGGAATTCAACCCTATTTATAAAATCAATTATTTTGCAGCAAAAGCAATTAACCATGTACAGTTTCCTCCATAACTACTGGCACCCCATGGTAAAGATGTGTTCTTTGGCTTCTAATAAATTCAGTTTTTTTTTAAATAATATAGGACCACAAGGGAAAAAAAGAGGAGAGGAAAATCCAACCTTTAATTCAAGTGCATTTATTCAGCGGGAAAAAATCCCAATGCCATGGGCTTTGACAAGCGCCTCTCGCTGATCTCCTTCTCTGTTTCAGTCAGGCTGGCTCCGAACAAAAACGCGTTGTGGCTAATTCGCTAGTACCAGGTTGAGTTTTGTGTCCCTCTCGGTGATAGTAGTTTTTCAAAATGGCAGAACGACATGGAAGCATCCTTGGACTTACCAGTGCAATGTAAATATAGATAAGAAATCCTTCGCTCACGAGGATAAGTCAGATTATTGGCAGAGGTAATATTACACCAATAACAACATTTAAATGAATGAAGTGTTATGACCCCATTTTGTTATCAGACAGCAAATCATGACAGACAAAATTGTAAAACTTTAACAGATTTAATAAAACAAACACTGACCAAGATTGAAATATAAAAGAAAAAAAATGAGATAGTTACAGTCCCTTTGTGATTGAGATGGGGTTGCTATGGTGCGATGTCCTGGGACAGGAAAATGCTCCAACACAGGCAAAAATCCACAAAAAGAGCTTCACAGGTCTTGAAAAGAGTGACAGGTCTGGTCAAATGTATCCTTCTCCTTGCAATTCCTCCTACTAATTTACTCTCTCAGTTTTTCTCCTCATACACTCTTTTGCAGCCCCCTCCCACCTTCTAGACTTTTTTCAATTCTGGTCTTTTGACTCGGAAGTGGGACATTAAAGTTGCAGCTAGTGTTTACAATGGCTAGAAAGATCAACCTTTTTTTGGTTATTATCTTAGTTACACTGAGACTTAGCTGGGAAGGAGTTTTTGTATCTAGGTGGGGTATTTCTGATGGGACCACTTTGTCAAAGAGAACATTTTTTTGTAAGCATACTTTCATACAGGCATACAGTTGATTTGGTGACATGGCATGTTTTGAGAGATCCCTTCCTGTCCAAGCGTAGAACCGAAGGCAGGGAGCTGCTACTAACCCCCTAAAAAATCATGCCAAGCATAGGCTAACTTAAACACAGACTAAATTATTGAGTGTTCAGTGTGTAGTGGCATCCCGGTGGCTGGCACAATTTCTTTTGATACTGTTACAGGAGAAATATCCGATATGAACTGTACTATGTGCAGTGACAACTCGAGGGCTTGCAGGGTCTCTCTCGATGCTGATACAAGAGAGATATCTTATATGAAGTGTACTATGTGTAGCGACAGCCTGGTGGCTGGCACAATTTCCCTTTGAAGCCAATACAAGAGAAATATACTGTATGAATTGTACTATGTGTAGTGGCAACCCAGCAACTAGCATAATGTCTTTTAAGGCCAATACAAGAGAAATGTATATAGGAAGTTAACTATGTATAGCATCAACCTGGTGGCTGGCACATTTTATCCAGATGCCAATGGAAGAGAGATATGTATGAACCATTTAGTGAACGAGTATCTGAAGTGTTAGTTTAACTTAAGAGATTTGAAAATGGTGAGCCTAACTGGGCTGAATGCCTGATATCAGTATTGTCAGAATTTTAGTTGAAGCTATTCAAGAGAAATATGCTATAAACTGTACCATGTAGAGACAGCCTTATGGCTGTTACAATTTGTTTACTGAGGAATTTGGAACCTTATATCATGCATTGTGTAGTAGTGGATGAGTTGACGTTAGCTATGCGGTGTCACTTGATGACCTGCCTATGTGTAATGAAGATATTCTAAATGACGCCTGAGCCGGTAGTGAGCCTAGGTAAGTGCAGAGATGTATGTGAAGAGTGTACAGAGGCTATGTGCGAGACAACAGCCATGTTGTCATATGCTTTAACTCAATACAAGAGAAACCTTTCATTTAATCAGAACTGTGCATTTAAAAAATATTGTCATGATGTGCTTCACAGTTAACTCTGGCCTGAATCCCCTCAAAAGCAAGCCAGCCGCGACAGTGGTAAAGAAAAACTCCCTATGTGGATCAAAAATGGGAACAATCTTTGGTAGGAACCAGACCTAAGAGGGGTAGTCAATCCTCCTCTGACCGCCCCAGGGTATGGGTTCATGGTTGCATAATGCAAAAAGAGTCCGTTAGAAAGCAGTCGAGGATTTATAGTTTGCTGGATAGATGCAATGGACCAAACGTTTCGATGGTGGAGACTGGGCGGCACATGGGCAGAAGGCCAGATGGCGATAATGGTGAAGATCAGTAGCGACGTGCTCAGGGCAGGGCCCCGCTGCAGACATGGAGACAACACAAAACCAGGCAATTAGTGTTGAGCAGCAGGTGGAAGCAATGCTGGGAATATACCATGTGATAATATTGTGAACTCAATAAAGTTGATAAAACAGGAAAAATACTATGATTGGAAACTATAAAGACCATTCGGGAATCTGAAAGCTGAGAAAGCTGCAAGAATCCCCCCAAAAACTAATGATGCAGGCATAACCCAAAGACCAGAGGTTAATGACTGTGTGCCTTTAGAGCCAGAGACCATGTGTTCTTGTATGTATGGCTTTTGGGTTAACCCAGCTACTGGCACAGATTGAGGCTGCAGGACAATCTGAGCAGGCAGAAGCAAAGCGATTTTGAGTGAAATGATTGGCAGATGACCAGAACATGCAAGCTTGTTTGCTAATGTGGGGTAAATATTTGCAAAGTATTAGCTATGTGCCACCGTACCATGGCATTGCTGAGCGTGTGCAAGATAAGGTACGATTTGAGGACGTGAACTTGATGTTGGAAAGCATTCTAAGGCTGAAACGCTGAGTAAAAAACACAGCAATCATAATTCTACCCAACCGAGGGTACTAGTGCGTCTACAATTTTGCTGAAAACATTACTGCCAAAATTACAGGAAAAAAAATGCTGATTTGGAAAGGTAATGCAGGCGTGATATTACTTCATTTACTAAGAAGGTTGCGTTTGACCTGCTTAATCTCAGAAATTTCAATGCTGACCGTAATGGCTGCACCTAGCCTTAATCTTTCCCGACATTTCATAGAAATTTTGGTTGGGAGCACGTCCACTTAATACATTTTTAAAATCTTTTAAAAGCATCCAAATGGTTTTCCAACACTCGGAAAAGACCAGCTTGCGAACAGTGGCAATTCGCCATAGGTGGTGCAGTTTCTTGCCAAAGAGGTAATTATTCACTGACAATAAGAGTACTGCTTGAGCTAAGCGAACTTGAATAGCCGAGCATTCGGGGCTGTGCCCAGATCAGCATGTGCTTCTCTAAATTTATGGTTTTACCAATGACGCACCAATTAAAAAAACTTCCATGAGCAAACACAAAGGGAATATTTTTGAAACAAGCTACATTTAAAGACAAGTAAGCTTTTGCACAGGCAAGCCTTCTTTAAGTAAGCCAACATATCACTGGCCAAGCAATAATGTGACCGCAAAGTCAGATGATAGTCATGTGCACTCAGGTGACTCTCCAGCAGGTAGCACCTCCTCTACGTTTAGCAAGCTTGACTCCAAGGCCCATCAGAATTTTGGTCAAAGCTCCATTTAAGAGCCTGAGGACCACCATATGGTTGTGCCTATATATCGATCCTATATATCGGCCATATTTTGCCTTTGATTACTGATATTTTCCAAAAATTAAACATGCAAATATTGGCCTGATATATTAGTCTGATGATACTGCATAGAGGTCAGGTGTTAATAATCCAGCCCAGTTGTGGTAGGGCTTCATCTCTTAATATCATTTTTACCTGCGTTGCAGTCAGCTCATGCAAACTCAGCTGAAATAAAACACTTATTGTGATTGTGTTGAATAAACATCGAGTAACACGAACTTATATTGTCAAGTCAAAATATGGTGAAATTACTTACATTTACTTGTGCAAATGGAAAACCCATGGAATGGTATTTTTTTTTCGCAAAAATCATTGGCATCCCGAAAGAGCATTTACTTGAACATGAACAAAAAGGTGCCAAAGATTACACTTAATTTACTCTTTGTCACCAGAATCTGTATTGCTGCCTTTTAGCGTTTCCTGGGGTATAAAATCACAGTCGCACGCATGTGAAAATGTGAAATTGTGCAACAAATTATTCTTGTCTTGCCAATATTGCATAGAGGTTACAAAAAAATAAAGAAACAATTGAAAATTCCACTAAGTATGCCATACCATTATCCAGAAAGTTTCTGAAGTAGGAATAGTTTATAAATGCGTTTATGCAGTTTGGAGAATGATAAGGGTGGCAAAGAAAAACCTGAGGACCATACCACCACCGTCTTGCAGTTTAGTGCTGTCTTGGAGTTCACAAGTTTGTAAATCAACTGTTCTATGCCATTTACGTGTCAATGGAGGGGTTCTGCAAAAGATGCCCTAACTAAAAGCAAATCCACAAATTGCAGGGCTTGACCATTGCCAGGCTATATTGGAACTATGATTAAAGTCCTGTGTTGCTGTCAAATGACACCCGAGTGAACTTCTTGCACGCGCACACAATGAGAAGCATGAAGGGGTAAAAATTGGTAGCAGATCATTGATGCTTTGGAGCTGTTATTTTGATAAAAGTCTCAGGAATCTTGTTAAGATTGATACCACAATGAATTCCTTGAATTACCGGGATATTTAAAGAGGACCTGGTTACCTCTTCTTGGAAGTTAAGACGAGGCAGTACTTCAGTGCAGTACGAAATCACTGAAGAAGTGGTGTCAGAAATTCAAAATAAACCTCTTGCAATGGATTGACAATAACCAAATAAAAACTGAAGTGAAATGGTCTGTCCACTCACACAAAAATTTACAAACTTCAGGGATCTTGAAATGCACTGAATGGAGAAGCCTGTCAGGCTTTGACAGCTGTGTCTGTCGGCTTTCATGAACTTGTGCATGTGCGTTGATTGTGTTAGTTATTTTTCTTATTTATTGTGTTTTGTGGTCATTTGTATTCCCAATCACATTCTGTTCTCACATGCTCTTGCTTTCATCCACTCTTTGCACTCGCCTTCCTGTTCTGTTAGTTTTATACTCTTTCCTCATTTCCTTGTTTATAGCCACACCTCCCTTCACACTCTCTCCGTGCGCCCTCACCTGTTTCCCATCCCCATGAGCTCACTTTTTTCTGTCACTAACCCTGCTGTCCCTTTCTTGCATTGCGAGTTTGTTTGCCTGTTCACTGTCCTACTTACAAGCATTCTGAGTTCCTCCCGAGATTCTTAGTTATGGTTCGTTTTTGTCCACGGTTATGATGCTGCCTGTTCCCTTGTGTTCGATTGATTTCCTGTGTATGATTATTGCTGTTTTTTTCTGCATTAAGATTGTTGATGACCCCTGTATCTGGCGTAGGTTTAGTTTGGCTTCTGACCCGTGGACTGTTTCATTGTTATGATGTGGATGTCCCCTCCTGTGCTGCATTTTTCCTGCGTGATGCTGACCCATAGCGTCTGACGAACAGCCCTGATTAAAACCATTGAACTGACTTCTTCTCTGCGCTTGAGCCCTGAGTCTGCCGTCTCTCAGAGTCACTGAAGATTCTGCTGTGTTCACCATCCTCGTCCGACCTTAGAGGAAGAAACTCCTTGAAGTTACTCAGTCCTGGGGAGGTTCCACCAAATTTTCACTGAACGGGTGCTGATCATTTTTAAGCATGTCTCACTGAAAAATTGCTCTGCTCAGTCCAACATTATTTTTTGTTTTTTATTTTAAAGTGAAAATGAAAGTTATTGGCTTCCACTTGTGTCAAAAATACGTTGTATGATTCAGTGTATATGTTGTTCATTTTCTACAGTTGCTATTGCTATTTTTATGAGGGGCGACAATAGTTCTTGAGTTTACTAGTGTGGTCAGTGGGTAGCATAGTCACCTCAGGGAAGATTCTGAATCCAGCCTGGCATCTTTTCTTTGTGCAGTTTGCATGCGCTCCCAGTGTCAGTGTATGTTTCCTTTGCATAATCCAGTTTTCTCATTAAAAAAAAAAAACAAATGCATGCTAGGCTAATTGCAGACTGAAATAGCACGTAGGTATGAGTTGCAGCATTCTGGTGAAAGTTGTTTGTCCTGCAATAGATTAGCGCGCTGTCAAGGTTGTGCTCCTTTCTCTCTCACACTGAACACTGGCACAGACTCCAGCAACCCTGACCAAGAATAAATGGATTATGAGCTGCTATTTCAAGATATTTGTATTGACAAATTCCCAGTTATAACATATTAACATGAGGGCCATCTGAAGAGGAATAATCTGGCTTTTGCAATGGATACATTATCAAAGCCTTGCATTGTTGTGTGCATTTGCTTAGGGCAGGCCTGATTTTTTTTCCATGCTGTTATGGGGTTATTGGTATTTAAATAGGGCTGTTAGCCAGGGGGTAGGAGCTACTGGAGACTCTGAAGCTGTGTTGATAATTGTGAAATTAAGCTGTGTGCAGTGATTATAGCTGGAAAATAATGTACAGCCCAAAATTAGAAAAAGTTTGGATGATGTGTTTTTACTGAAAGCAGTTATTTGTAATTTATCTTTGACTTGCATTACATTTAAAACTGCACACTGGCGCATTATTTGACGTTTCATCACATTAATTTTATTGATGAAATTTTTTTTTTTAATGGGACAGTAAAGTGTTTACCACCTAGTAATATTGTTATTCCTCTCCCTAACACTTAAAGGCTGTGTCAGCGATATGACTTCACTATTATTGACAGTTGAAACACAACTCGCCCCTCTCCTTCAGAAGCTTGGAACATGAACGCGCTTTTCTTAACGTGAATTTTCGCGTCTTTGACTTTGAAAGTAATCTGTCGTGCGAAAAATTTGTTTTGCGTCTGATGCGAAAGCAGCTTGAGAATGGCTCATTCAGCTGGGTAAATAGCCACGTACAGCTCGTTGTGATAACTGCCCGATAGCAACAATGATGACCATCGTCAGACGATAAATTTACACCATTAGTGCTAGCTACAACAAGGTATCTGACAAGTATCTTAGCTCAGTATTACAAAATGAGTACTAAGAACGTCAGAGATCACTACTTTTAGCTAAACTTATCACGCGGTTATGCAGTCATCGACGAATTTCAATATTGAGTACTAACCAGAGAAAAAATGTTATGACACCAACACAAACTCTGGTTTGATCAGACAGAATTAGCAAACTCACTAGCTAGTCAACCGAGAGTTTGTAAAGGTTGCTAACTCGCTCTAAAGAGGAAGTATCGATCTCTCTACCCTTTCATTCATTCTGACCATCATGATGTATGCAAGATAGCCTTACAAAAACAATACACAAGCTTCCCTCAGTTTTGCTTGGACTGACAATTAACAATTCACATCCAACCGAGTTAGCACCAGCTCTACTAATAGTAGTAGAAACAAGGCGATCTGGGCGTCAGAATTAAAACCATTCAACTCCTGGAATTCTCTCCAACATTGGTATGCTTTCTCTATGTTTATTCTGGACTGCATAGCTGCGATCGTGTTCCTTTTTCCTCGACATGCACTCGTTCGAGCGTCTCTTTTTTGTTTTAGCTTCCACCATGATTCACTCTGCTGCCTTGGTAGTGCCACTGCCAATTCGTTTTGTTGTTCAGTCCCATCCACTTGTCGTGCAATGAGCACAGAACTGGCGCAGAAGACCCACCCCTGCCCTTCGATTGGTTGGAACACTTTTGTTGATGTTTGGGGACGCGGGTAGGTCCCCACAAGTTTGTGTATCTTTCTCAGTGTCCACCTGGCTGTAGGCAGTCTACATGGACCGGAGTTTTTCACCGCCCACTCATGAGAGGAGCTGCTAACATTTCGTGAGGAAAAATTTCTTATACATGACAAATTATGTTTTGGCTCAGAATCGCTGATACAACCTTTAATAAACATTTTAGGTTGAAGACTGTGATTGATTAATGTTTCATGTGTAATTTCGTCACATTTCTTCCTGCAAATTGCTGTATCCACTTGTGCGCTCCGTCCTGTTTGCCTGACCTCGCAGCGTCACACTATATCCGACTGGGCCTTAGTTGACTTAGAGGCAGATGGGAGCTTTGTCCATCCTGGTCTGGCTCTTATCTGACTGCACCACTGCCAGCACCCCTCCAGTCCTGCCGTCTCATGGGGATTGCCCCTCCTGATGTCGCAGAGGAATTCCAAACATAACTTTTATTAGGTCACCTGAGCCGAAGGCGTGACCTATTGCGATCCCCTTTTGTCTGTCGTCGTTCGTCGTGCGTCGTCCGTCGTCCGTAAACTTTTCCTTGCGAACAAAATAACTTAAGTATTTATGAACCAATTTTGATGAGACTTTGTATGCAGGCTTATATCCATAAGATCTTGGACGAGTTCGAAAACCAGATTGATTCGATTATATTTGATGGAGTTATTGCCCTTTGTTGTATTATTATCATAAGCAACCTTTTGAACACAATAATTTCAGTAAATATTGGTCAATTTTCATGAAACTTTGCATGCTGGCTTATATCTATAAGATCTCAAATAATTTCGAAAACCAGACCGATTCAATCAGATTTGATGGAGTTATTGCCCTTTGTTATATTGTCATCATAAGCCACATTGTGAACACAACAACTTAAGTAAGGGTCATTTAAGGATGTGTCATGTTTAGGTTTTGGAGGAAACTGGAGTTTACCTGGAGAAAACCAACAACCTGTGGTTGGTACTTGGCAACTGCCTGTACAGTTTGAGGGGAAAATGCCCCGCGGGATGCGGTTTTACCTCAGAAGTAGAAAAGTAACTTGACATATGTTAATGAAGGTATTATTCCTACCTTTCACTGAAGCGTTTTTTGTTTAAACGCAAAATGAAGTTTTTATGAGCATATTCACAGACCGCACCGACCAAAGCTATGTATTGTCAACTCTGTTAGTGCAAGCCTATTGTCTTGCATTTAGTTTTTTATACCTAGATATGCTGGAAACCAGTTATCTTTATAGATGGAAGTGTCTTGAGGTGCTTTGTGAATTTCATGACCCCCAGGCTCCATGTTTGCCCCTGGGGAGGAGGTCAAGTTTACTATAGTTTATATAGGAAAATGATACTTTTGGGTATATTCTGTTTAATATCTACTCGAAATCATTCACACTTGATTGACATTACAACAATGAGATGATATTATGATATTTTTGACAGTTTCCCTTACCCAGGGGCTAAGGGGCAGGGCCCAAGGGTCAAAATGGCTTGAGAAATCTTCTTTGCTTAAAGAAAATAGCCACAAGTTATATACATACAATTTAGAATACTCTATTGCTTATGATACTGGTTTCCATTAATCTGATCCCTGGGGTCAAAATTAGAGCCACGCCTAATGGCTAAGGTTTAACATTGGATATACTATACTCAGGTGACCGTTAAGGCCCATGGGCCTCTTGTTTACATAATATATTCACTTGAAGTTTGTTGATAACTTGTTTTGTTGCCGAGATAATTGAGTTCAAAGTTTGCATAATTTTCACCCCACCCAGTAGTCTACTCTGTTTTTCAACCCTGTGTGGAACCCCAGTGTGACAGAGGTCAGAAGCATGATTCACTAGTGTGCTGTAGGTTTTTTTTTTGTTCTTTAGCCACTGTGTCTTAACAACCTCTTATTAAGTTACATTCATGCGTTTATACTTTGTGGATTATATAGCCATCTAGCTGGCTAGTGAACATTAACTGAGGAAAGTCTTTATAACTAATTGTTATATTTAAGTGGTATGATTACGTTTTGCCCTAACTTTACTCACTTAGCTGATGTAATTGGCACGAGCTTCTCCGATATGTTAAATTGCCGCACTTTCGCACGTCCAAACTCTACTTTTAGATTTTTGGGACGTTAGCTGCCTTACTACCTAGCTATTTCGAGGGCAATCACTGTTACAGCTAGCTAGCTAGTGAAGCTATGGCAAAAACCAAATGACATTGCTGTAATATGACTCCCTTAAAGACTCCTTAAATAGTATTTGCTAGCTCAAGATTTTGTGCAGCTCAAAACTTTCGGAGCGGTAGGAGGGCCCCTCGAGAAACATCAGCGGTGGCCGAGCATATACGGCGTTGCTTTAACGGAGGCCAAAGTTTGTTAAACGGTGGTCAACGGTTACGAGCGGTGATGAATTTTTTTCACCGCTCCAGGAACGCTCCAGCAAAGTTCGGGCGGTGTGACCAGGCCTTTAGGCTCACATAACAATATAGCAGCTTTTCGACAAGATGAATATATTTTCATAACCTATCAGAAAAGGGGATTTGGGAATGCTTAGTTGTCAAACACACTGTAATTCACTAACAATTAATGACTAAATTCAAGTAAATTAGACACCAGCCAGAAATGCGTAATATGAGTACTTACAGCGCAAAAAATTTGGCCAAAATGGAAAAGTGGCCTGATAAATAGCCACCCAACATGGTTGCAGAGATCCAAGAACATCAGCCCCTCAACATCCTTCATTGCATAGACGTAAAAACATTCTTTTGATTTTATATCTTTGCCCCGCTGTGCCTGCGTTCGTGTCCATTGAAGGCGACGTCACAACCCTTTCTATGTTCAGCCTGCAATTAAGCTGGTACCATCCTGAGTGGAAAAAGAGCACCTAGTACTGAGACTGAAAAGAATAGCGTAAAGTGCTCGGTACCATGCAGTGGAAATGTGCTAATAGTCTCTCAGTTGGTTTACTTAAAGATCCTGGTGTTCTCTGAAATACTGGAGGACCATACCTGCCCTGTCCACCTTATTCTTCAAAACATGTTGAAGAACTAACTCAATTTGACTGCAGAGAAGTGTCAACTCCATTGCACCACCATCTCCTTCTTGAGCTTCAATGTATTGCAGAGTGCCTCTAAGATGGATTGCCAAAAAGTACAGGCTGCGCTATATTAGCCGGACCCTACATACTATTAGGAGCTGCAGAGATTCCTTGGGATGCCAGTTTCTACCGGCGGTTCATTTGAGGGTACAGTATTGTTGCTGCTCCCTTGCAGCGCTGATGTTCATTAAGACTTCCATTGCCCTTACCCCCATGGAATTAGGTGGAGGGGTTGCAACGGACCATCGCAACCTGGAGTACGTCTCGACTGCTTAGAGGCATTATCCCGGTCAAACCTGTTAATCCATATCTTCACAAGATTCAACTTTGTCTTGACGTACCATCATGGTACAAAAAATACCAAGCCTGACTCCTCATCTCATCTGTACATTTTTAGTCTCCTGATACCATCCTCCTGGGTAGTTGTCTTCTGGCGGCCGCCATGCTACCAGTGGAGAGCAAGGTCAAAGAAGCGTTGCGGCCCTGTCCTTTTGTACAGGACACTCTACGAAACTGTCTCTCCGTCCCCAAGAGAGTGATAGGCAACCTTAAGCCCATGGCTCTCAGCTGGCATACCATCCTGGCATCTTTCATGCCCTGCCCTCGTTCATTGGTGCATTTTATGGCTAACCATCTACTAGGATACCTGGAAGTTCATTGCAGCCTGTACTGTGTATGCCCCCTCCGAATCAAGCACCCAATATTCCTGCAGTCTGTTACAGCCCTTGGAGGTTCCGAGCCGGTTGTGGGCCAGCCCACAGATGGATGTCCTCACAGGCTTGCCTCTGTTTGATGAGTTCACAATCATCTTCTTTATCGTATGCTGACTCTCCAAGGCAGTCCACTTCAAGCCATTGGCTAAGATACCCACATTCAAGGAGACTGCTGAGCTCCTATTAGGTCATATGGTCTGGCTCCACGGTATACCTCAGGGGGTGGCTCCAAACCACGGTCCCAACTTGCCAGCCAATTCTGGAGGGCTTTCTGGGCCCTGATGGGAGCCACCCCTCATCTGTCCTCAGGGTTTCACCCAGAGACTGACACCCTGGAGGAGAGGCTGAACCAGGAGCCGGGCAACACCCTCTTCTGCCTGATGGAAAATAATTCTGCCAGGTAGTGCTGTCTTCTAAATTGCGTGACTCTGGCTCACAACTCGTTGCTCGTCTGGGCATGTCTCCTTGCTAGTACTGTCTGGGTTCCCATCTGCCTTTATTTCAGTGTGAGGAAAGAGAAGTAGCAGGTCCCTCTGCTCGGTTCATGGCCTGTCATGCCTGGTGGGATGGGGACGAGACTGGGCCAAACCACTCCAGCATGTGTCTTCCTTCCAGAAGCAAGGGAATTATTGTTGCAGACCAGCTCCTGCCTCCCAAGTTGGACAGAAGGTCTGGCTCACCGCAAAGGATGTTCCGCTCCGGGAGACGTCAAAGAAGCTTATCCCCAGGTCTTTAGCCCATTCACCATATTTAGAGTTTTATCTTCATCTGCTGTCAGGCTCCTCCTCCCCCGTTCCCTTTGTAACATTCACCCAGTGTTCCATGTCTTGAAATATTACACCCAAGTCCTTGTCTTCCTGCAGTCCTCTTTTCCGCTCCCCATCTCCCCCAAGGCCCATTGATGGTGAGTTCTGGGGTCCATCTCTTTGTCAAAACCATACTACCATCAATAAACCCCACTATTGTACTCTGTACTCTGATTCTGCGTTTGGTTCCTTGTCTAGGTCATAACAGAATGCAGCCTCATCCAGACACAGAAATATGCGCGAAGGATCCTCAAACTCTGCAAAACACATAAAGAAAAAACATAATCCTGTACTATTGCTTCACTGATGAAAGGGGCCTTTTCAGGACCCTGTTAATGGTGGGGAGACCCACAGAGGCTGAAACAGCACACTGCATCTCCGTGAGCATAATGCCATCGTTTGTCCCAACCATACAGATATCAGCCCCCTGCTGGTCAGGTGTTCTACACCACCGAAGTGGGGCAGGGTAACTCTCAGATGTTGTGTCTGTGAACCTACCAATCCAAACAGATCTCTTTTCCTCCTCTGACCCTGAGACACCGAGAGCTAGAGTATCAGGGGAAAATGTTAGCTGGGAGAATATGAGGGGATTTTTATTTATTTTTATTATTTTCTTCTTTGCGTAGATCTTCAAATTTACTGACACACCAGGCTGGTCTGTGTCGCTGCTGTCACTCGCAAAACAGAAAGGACAATACCAGTGCCCTGATCTCTTTTACTCTTTCAATGTTTCAGTGTTCACCATGTTCTCTCTCTTCTCCTTCTCTCTTTTTCTCTCTCTCTCTCTCTCTCTCAGTGATGTCCGGAGGTGAGGGGCCGTCTGTGCTGTGTGCTGTGTGAAACCGGTCCAGTTTGGCCTGGGATAAAAACAGCTGCCCTGGCCCAGGCTCGGTGCGGTTTGGCCTGGGATAAGATCTGCTGCCCTGACCCAGGCTTGGTCTTGTTTGGTCTGAGATAAGATTGGCTGACCTAGCCCTGGCTTGGTCTGGTTTGGCCTGGGATAAGATCTGCTGGCTTGGCCCAGGCTTGATCCGGTTTGGCCTGGGATAAGATCGACTGCCCTGGCCCAGGCTTTGTCTGGTTTGCCCTGTGAAAAGATTGGCTGCCCTGGCCTGGACTTGGTCTGGTTTGGCCTGAGATAAGATCCGCTGCTTTGGCCCAAGCTTTGTCCGGTTTGGCCTAGGATAAGATCGGCTGCCCTGGCCCAGGCTTGTTGCAGTTTGTCCCGGGATAAGATCGGTCGCCCTGGCCAAGGCTTGGTGCGGTTTGTCCCGGGATAAGCTTCATCAGCATAATGTACAGTGTGGAGGACCTGCTCATCTCTCATGGATACAAACCTCCCCGGAACCCCCCTGCTTCATCCTCCTCTTCCTCATCCTGTGAGGCTGTGCGGAGCGCCGGCTATGAAGGCGGGGGGAAAGCGGCGGGGGCGGGCGTCTGCAGTGAGAGTAACCACGGCGACACACGTCAGCAGCAGAAGCCACGACCGGGGACTCTACACAGCAGCTCAGATAGCGGGTGAGTGTATGAGTGTCTGTGTGTGTGCGTCTGTGTGTGTGCGCCTGTGTATATGTGTATGTGTGTGTGTGTGTGTGCGCCTGTGTATATGCGTATGTGTGTGTGTGTGTGTGTGTGTGTGTGCATGCAGGTGTGTATGTATATGTGACTGCGTGTTTGTGTGCGTTGTTGTGTGTTTGTTTATGTCAGTATGTGTGTATGTTTGTGTGTGTGTGGGCTTGTTCATGTGAAACAACTCCTGAGGGACTGCATATTTTGTGAGGACATTTGGGATTGGGAGGACATTTTGGGTTGTCCTCACAAAGGATGTGTGCGGTGTTTGTGTGTGTGTGTGTGTGTGTGTTAGTGCTTGTGAGTGTGTGTGTGTGTGTGTGTGCGCGGCTGTGTGTATGTGTATGTGTGTGTGTTAGTGCTTGTGAATGTGTGTGTGTGTGTGTGTGTGTGTGTGTGCGCGCGCCTGTGTGTATGTGTATGTGTGTGTGTGTGTTTGTGCATCTGTCAGTGGGTCAGTGCTGCAGTAGAAAAATCACAATCTGAAGTGCCAAGGCTGTGCTGTTAGATACAAACTAGGAAAAACACACACACACTTACAAAGACATATACACCCAGACAAACACACACACGCACACTTTGTTTTCATGTTTTTATGGGGACATTCCATAGACCTCCATTCATAACCTAACCCCTTTACCTGACCATAACCCTTGACACTACATACCTAACCCTAACCCTAACCTTAACCTTAATCTAACCCCAACCTTAATCCCTAATCCTAACCCTAACCTTCAGCTACAAGCCTCAAAAATCAGCCAAATATTTAACCTTAATTTCAAATTACTCCTCATTTTGGAGCCTAAATCTAATAACTCTCCTGAATGCTAGATCTTGACCAAACCATAAGCCCAAAAGTAAACCTAGACCTAAACTGAGCCCTAAACCCAGAATTAAGCTTATTCCTCACGAGGCTTCAAAAAAGGTCCCCACAGCACTGGTTTGTTTTCAGATTGCCTTACTTTTGAATCCCAGAAGTACAGAAAAACCCACTCTCACGCACTCATGCGGACACACGCATACACTCAAACACACACACACACACACACCCACACACACACACACACACACACACACACGCGCGCACACACACTGACATAATACACACACACACACACACACATATGCTCTCACAAGCAAACTCATTCTCACACACACGCATTCACAATACAGTCTGTTTCTCTCTTTGTAATATGAATGAAAGCCATGCTTTTTTCTCTGAGTTCCGGTGTATAGCATGATGGCTCTATATATAACCTCAGTTATGTAACTGAGCTGACTTCCTGAAGGACTCTGTATTAATCTGGGGGCTGGCAGAGAATACCCCCTGTTCCTCTGAATGAAGCATGGAGGGCGGGATTACGCCGAGACTGCCCTATCACTGGTGCGGAAGTAACCAATGAGAGCCTTTCTGTGGTGAAGAAGGCAGCAATCATCCTAAGTGGTGCTCAGTGAATTCTGAAGCGATCTGCAGCTGAGGAGTCATCTGCCCTTATGGAGTTCTCTGTAAAGTTTGTTGTTGTCTTAAAAGCTGTGGCCATTGGGGGATGAATACATGTTTTATAAATATGGTGTGAACGCATGTTTGTCAGCATGGCAATGACATAAAAATCTCCACAAAAAATAAATTCTTGTTTGCTTTTTATGTGAGATGGAATTCAGAAATTCAGTAGTGTGTAAGATTCAAAAATATGTCAGATACTGGACTCAGGACTCAACTGTGGACGGTAACTCTGGTCAGTGGTGTCAATAACAGGCAAAAACTGTGAGGTATCGTTCAGGAACCAATCGCGAGAACACAGGATTGCAGTAGAGGAGATTTTATTGAGCGAGGGGGGTAACCCCCGCAGGGCAGATGGCAAAAGTACAGAGTCCACAATCCAAAAGTGAAAATCCAGTGGGGCAGAATCAGAGTTGTAACCCGGGCAGCAAACGCAAAAATCGTAGTCAGGCAAAACAGATTCGGTTCACAAGCACAGGTTTGTCAAAGAAGCAAAAATCAAAAACCAAACGGTGAATCCGAATCGCAACCAGGGCAGCAATCACAAAAAATCGTAGCCGGGCAAAAATGGTTCGAAAACACAGATGCAACGGCTATCAAAGAACGGCGAGCCAAAAAATCAAAAGCCGCACGGTCCAGTCAGAAGAGAAACGCAATGAGTACAAGGCGAGATGAAGAGCAGCACTGATAAACACGAGAGACGTTCTGACAGAGAAGAACTGTGAAGAGATACCTGATATACACTCCAGGGGAATCACATGGTACATCGAACACAGGTGCAGAAAATGAGACTAATTATAAAGGGTGGAACAAGAGGGAGAACCTAATCACAAAAAATAGGCAAAAGCCAAAACGCGGACAGGTATCACAAGACAATCCTATTGTCAAACATACGGCTCCAGTCAAGGAGTTCTAACGTGCACAGATAATGAGAGAAAGGATAGCGTGATCAGATGTGGAGGATCCACAGAAACGCAGCAAAGGAGATTAGGGAGAGACAAGAGGCGGAGAATAGAACAGGGCGAGTGCTGAGAGCTTGTTTATTAATTAGGAAGTGAAATTATACAATCCCCTAGTGCTCGTTAGTAAGTTAGTATTATATACAATGTTAGTTAGTGTTAGTAACTTTTAGCGAAAACAAATAACTGTTAGAATGGTTAGTAAAATAGATTAGAGTGTTCAGGTGAACACATGTGTCACCTGCATGTGACTACCAACTGAAAGTGTGACTACCGGACAGACAGACGCCGGACAAAATGATCCCTATGTGCCGCTATGCTTCACAGGCGACACAAAAAGTAAGGTGAAGTAAGCAAACGAGATTGGAAGGAAGACTGAAATCACACGAAGAGTGGCACGCAATACAGAGACAAGACAAGAGACCAGACAGGGGGAGACAAAGTGCAATGCATGGTGGAAAGCAAAACATGGACCGGAAAGAAACTATGGTTAAATGCAAAAAAAGTAAAACTAAGACAATTCAAGAACAAATAGAAGTACCAAATCACAATACACATACCAAAGAATAGTCAGACAAAGCAATGATTCAAATACCAATAAGACATGTCATACAAAGCAGAGGAAGAACATGGAAGGGCAGATCAGAATCATTACAAAAGTTTGGTCAGATAATGGGAGTTGAAGCCGGTGAGCAGAATGCAGTACAGGGGGATGAATGGATTTGTCATTCTGCATGCAGCTCAGAGTTCACACGCTAATAAGTGTAAATGCCAAACCAAATCTTTAGTCAGGAAGCCAGCCATGGTCAAAACCAGAAATCTCAATAAACCAGGAAACAACAAAACTTGTGAACCACGGGACAGAAGCAAATTGAAATCAGGAAACCGAACTGTAGAAAAATGCTTGAAATATCCGCGGAAAGTAATTATGGCAACAAACTTGCAACTTGCTAACAGAAAGTGCTGGCTTATTGAGGGGAAAACTAAGCAGTGAGTGAATGGGGAGCAGGTGAGTGAAATCAGGAACTGGTGAGAGGGGTTGTGGTTCAAAACAAAAGCGCGAACAGTAGATAATCGGGTGACAGAATGAGGAGGGCAAGTGCGGGAGTGAGGAGAAATAAAAATCACAGAAAAAAGGAAAATAAATGGAATAAGCAGAGCTTTGAGCTAACTAAACTGAGTACAATATAAGGCCAGAACACGGGGAACCACTGAAGGGAACAGAAAGCAATGAGCAGACTGAGAGGGTGAGAAAGGGCGTGGTCACAAACGAGGAGCAATCGGGGACAGAGTGGGGAGTTAAAGAGAGAAAGAGACACACATGGACTTACAAGTGAAAAAGAGAGGTAATAAAAAATGATTTAGAGATCCCCTACCATGTCACCAAGTGCACGCTCGCTTAGTCATCATTAGTCATTTCATTTTTTTTTTTTTTTTTTTTTAGTTACCCTGATGCCGCATCCCTTTTGTGTCCAGTTTGTGCTTAATTATGTATCTGTTATGTCCACTTAGTGTGTAATTGGTTGTTGCTATGTTATTCTGTTTACTTTTTAAGGCTGGCTGTTTTGTATGTTTTCTGCTTGTTTTTTTTGTAATAATAAAAAAAAAAAAAAAAAATCACTAGTCATTTCAAAATCTGCCCTTTATGACATCACAAGGGGCAGTATCACGCAGATTAAGGGAGGAACTGATGAACCTGTTGGCTGATGTTGCCTGATGAGGACCCTGCTGAGTTAAAACATTGCTTGATCGTCCGTAAAGAATTGAGAGCGATAATCCAGTGAGCGAACATTGATTGCGTTTAATTTTCATATGTATTTTTGTCCCTGCACCAGGTTTAAAACAGGTTGGATGTACAGACAGTTACTTTACTGAGAGGCTGGTCAGTCCTTCTTACCTCAGGGTATATATGCAGAACTACGCTTTCTTGTCTGATATAAAAGAAGTCAAATTTTAATTACCTCAGGGCAATCAGCTCAGCATATGATGTCACAAAAGAATAGATTGGTAACACTTTACAATAAGGGTACAACAATTAACATTTGCTAATGCAGTAATAAGCATTTACTAACAGGTAATTAACATTTAACTAATGCACCAGGTAATTATTTACAAATGATGTTCACATGAACTAAGGTATTTATTTATAAATTATGGTTTAATAGTTTAAAGTGCTGCATACAAGATGCTAAAGGGATGTTTTCAACTTCACAATAAGGGATACACAGAAAATCAATAAATGTTAAATTATGGTTGTGTAATGCTTATTCAGCTATATAACACATCAGTGACCTGCTAATTAACTGAACGTTAGTGATCTAATGTTATTATATCCCCGAATACCGAATGGCGATATTATGTTTTTGGTCCGGCCGCCACCGCACTACGTGTTAACGCGATAACTTCAGTAATATTTCAATTACAAATTCCAAATTTTGCACATAAGGAAGTATCATAAAGAGGAAGAACTGATTCGATTTTGGACAATTTACTATTTCTAGATTGGCCACCAGGGGCCAAAAACTGAAAAAATCACTGTTCCGTGATAACTTCAGTAATATTTCAATTACAAATTTCAGGTTTTGCACATAAGTAAGTATCATAAGGAGGAAGAATTAATTCAATTTTGGACAATTTACGATCTCTAGGTTGGCCACCAGGGGCCAAAAACTGATTTACATGTTAACGCGATAACTGCAGTAATACTGCAATTAGAAATTCCAAGTTTTGCATATAAGTAAGCATTATTAAGAGGAAGAACAGAAATAGATTTTGGACAATTTACAATTTCTAGATTGGCCACCAGGGGCCAAAAACTGGAAAAATCACTGTTTTTTTCATCATATCTCTGGAAATATTTGTCCGATTGACAAATGTGCAATCAAGTGCAAATGAAAGGTCATGACCTGAGGATGTGTCCCACAATGACATTATACCTGTTTGGTTCAAAATTTTGACACAAGGTGGAGCTTTGTCACATATAATTCACCATTTTTGCTATATCTCTGGAACTATTTCTCTAATTGACATGATACTATGTGCAACTGCAAGGTCATGACCTCACAACGTGTCACATGATGCCATCATACCTGTATGGTTCAATATTTTGGCACCAGGTGGCGCTTTGTGATGGAAAATTACCATTTTGGCCATATCTTCAGAACCATTTCACCGATTGACCTGAAATTAAGTTCAAATGACAGTCTATTCAAGGTCTATTCAAGGATTGGGGAATTGGAGGATTTGGGGCGTTCGGGGATATACCCCCAGCCGTCACCTTCGACGGCATAAGCCTAGTTTAATGTTAATTTTTGTATCCTTATTGTAAAGTTCTACCAATAGATTTTGAAATGGGTTGTAAAAATGCAACTATGATCCAGCAAAAATACATGATTCTACGTGAGGCAAGCAAGAAGGTCAAGAGCAAAATCAGTACACTGATAAAATAGATATTGTTGGAATGAGCAGTCCTGCATGTTTTACTGCGAACGTGTCATTAAATGCTCTTAAAACAGATCATTGTTGCTGTGGGTACAGTGCTCAAAAATACCCTATAGCAGGCAGAACCAGTGCTGAGCTGCACAGATCCTCACCAGAGTCACTATGCTTCAGCTGGAGGATTAAAGCAGCCGCTGGAGCGCACTGGTGTTTGTTCCTAACCTGTGCACTCAGGAGTAAGCCTTGGCAACGGAGGTCAGTTATCTATACGTTTGGCAGATATGATGGTATGTGGTCACTAGTCTTGAAAATCTTGGCTCAATATTATCCCTCATTTAATGTGCTCTCTTGGATGATTTTGGCTGATAAGGAGACATATATTTCAGAAAAGCACATCGCTGGATCTTTGCCAGGGGAAGTGAACTGATCTCCCATTTAAGCAAATTATTGTCCGCCATTTAGCGTGAAGCTCACCATCTCTTAGCATAAGGCCAGGAATCAATTATTGCTTTAAGTATTTAATGGTTAAGCAAAAATAATATGAAATGTTGTGTTACAACTTCCTTTGATATTGTACATTTGTCTGATTTTGAAGAATTGATGACGTTCGTCGGTTTTTTTGTTCTTTCGTTTAATTATGAATAGTTTAGTGTCAATGACTGCGTTTACAAAGTCTTTAGTATCCCGGTTTTGAGGCTTATCCCGGATATGAGCATATCTGGGATATGATGTTTACATGGAACACAGAGAAAACAGAGAAACAGAGGAACCCGGTCATTCACATCTCTGTATACATGATTAATACCAGTAACTCGTTTTCTGATCACTGCATCCTATCTGCGCAGCGTGTGGTACGTCTGGTGGGCAGCCGTCAGAGATCGGGATAAGGCGTATACATGCTCCGGTATACCGGCTTCTATTGCAGTACTCCAGATGGCAAAACCGGGTTTCTTAAAACCGGGATAAGGGCATAACCCAGTTTCTAAATTCGGGATATGGTGTTTACATGCACAAACACAAAAACGGGATACTTAAAAAACCCAATCAAAACTGGGATACTAAAGACCTTGTAAACGCAGTCAAAGTTGCTGAATTTGGTGACATTCGTTGTGACTGGTGGTGAATAGCAGCCACAGTGATTCTTTACAGACTCCAGAGGCCAGCGTTCCATTCAACTCCATGCTAATGACGTGAAGCTCTTCAGTTGTTCTCTAATATCCTCACCTCAAAACTGCTGCCTCACTGCTTGTGCCACAGTCATCGTCTATGATGAATCATCAGACTGCCCTCATGGCACCAGCTGTAGTTATGATTCTGATACTACAATAATGTAATTGTAATATTTATGTTTACTGTGTAGCATGCATTGTTTTTACGTTTTTTAATTATTTATGCAGTAAGCACATAAGATCCTCGCTGTCATGGGGTTAAGGTAGTACTTGCCATGCACAGATGGGGGTTCATGCTTGCATCACTCTTGTGTATCGCTCTGTAGCGCTGGACTTTGTATGTATGAAAACATAGATGAATATACGCAAATTTGTTTTGTCTGTAGTTCACATTTGTACAGCTTAACCTCACAGGAAGTGAGATCACTCGCTTTCTGGTGGGACACTCTCCCACAGGAAATGCAGGAAATGTGGTTGATTGGTTTTCAAGTTGGACGCGCCCTCCGCAGGAAGTGAGTTCGTTTGGCTTCCAGAGGTGCAAACTCTCCAACCGGAGCCACTTTTTTCTTGAACAGGATTTGTTCTGTAAGCAAGGAGCAGTATAATTTTTATATAAAATTTAAAAAGAGACCAGAGAAGTTAAGAGAGTTAATAGGTTCTCGTTTGGGATCGTTGAAGTTTTGGGCAGGGATTTGGAAAGGGATGTTGTTTCACCTTTCACTCCAAACAAAATTTTCTGGATGTAGGCGCATTTTTATGATTATATGACAGGAATACAGCATTTTTAGCTCTGCATTTGCTCACCAGGAGCCCCAAAGTTTCTGGCATGCGGGCACTAGAACATATTCAAACTTGGAGAAGCTCTGATTAAAAGAAGCAGGCCGCTTTACTGTCATTCTTTCCTCTGTTGTGGAGTCACACAAAGCTTGAAGCAGAGTTTGATTTACATTAGGGTCCAAATGTCTGTGAAGTAAGTCATGGCAGTTTTTGGCAGTTTTTTTGCGCAAGTTTTGTTTTTTCAATAAATTTTGTGAGGTAATTTTGTGTCTCTGTCTCTTTAAGGGCTAAAACGGCGTCCTCCGCTCATCAATTCTTAACAACACAGCTAATTAACAACACAGCTAATTTTCTGTCAAAATTAGTTCACTAATGCCATTAAAATCATAAAGAATGTCTGCAGAGTGATTGACAGGAAGAGAGTATGGGCACCTAGCAATTGCAGAGAAAGACGCCACTAGCGTTTTTGTGCAGAGCCGTCTACAGAAAACCAAGACTCAGAGTGCGCCTTGCGTTCCCATGCCGATAAAGTGCTCTTCGCGAGAACAGCCCCTGAAGCCGTATGCACAGTATACAAGACTCAGTTCATCTGAGGACTCAGTGGAATACATAATTGGGAGTGAGAGCTGTACGTGTCACCCGGCTCCAATAAATTAAGGTCAGGGCAGCTTTACGTGCTGATCTTACTGTGGTGGCTGCATAACTTCACAAAACCTACAGGAAGGCTGAAGTGAGTCGAGTAATAACGATTTCACAGGCAAACATGGGTGGTCGAGGATACTGAATATGTGTTTGACCCATTCACACCACCGTGAGGTTACAGGAAAGAACCATGTCCTCCCTGTTGACTAGAGTCAGGACAGCAAGTTTACTTCTGGGTTCATTTGTTTTCTGGCAGATGCAGCAGGTTTGGTAGCCAGCAGGTTGTAAACCTTTAAGCCTCACCATATTGCCAAGACTTATATATAATTTTAGAACAAATTTTAATTTTATGTTCATAAATGGCATCTGTTTGCATCATGCCTGTGTTGCAACGTCTGTCACAAGCTTTCATAAGCTGTTATAGTCGCCGATAAAAATGCTAATGACAGATTTTATGCTATATAATACAGATTCTGCTTTGTGCACTCTGACCAGACTTCAATTTGACTGATTCTTAGGACTTTGCTCAATATTCCAGTTTTATTTAATAATGTATGCAACTTTAGAGCAGTGCATGATTCAGGGTTTCTTGTGTTTCTACAGGTTTTTCAATGGGAGCAGAGAGCTGTACTGTCACCAGCAGAGGGAAACCGAGAGAGAGGACAGAGAACTGTTCTACTGGCGGAGGAGAGGCCAGGATTTCGGCCTGCTGCTGGACTATGCAGATGGCAGAGGGCTGAGAAGTGCCGCAGGGGGACTGGGGAGGGTGGAGGGGTCCAGGAGAATGCTGGTGCCCCCTCCACTGGAGGAGCGGCGGGCGGACAGGCAGCGCTGGGATGAGAGCGCGTGGCTGAGGGTCCGTGACGCGGCACATGGGCAGTGGCGAGCAGCAGGTGCTGCAGCAGTGGACAGGAAGTGCCAAAGCCTGGGGACGGAGGAGTGGCGGCCGGCACTGGGGCTCGGGAGACACCTGTCCGATGGCGAGGGCAAACTGTGGGCCCAGATGCAGGCTTACCGCGCACCTTTAGAGGGCGCTGTCCATCCCAGAACAAAGGGGAAGTCCCAGTCCCTTCCTAGAGTCCTGTCCCCGGAGAGTTTTCAGCAGCCGAACTCCTCCCTGTATGTCCCAGACAGATATCACGCCTACCGGCTCAATGGCCCAACCCCCTACATACCTCATGCTAAATTCCACTATCGTTATCCCCCTTACCACCACCATTACCACTACCACCGCAATGTGGCCGGCAGCAGAGAACCCTGGATGGAGAGCAGCAGCAACAGGATCAGTCACCACATGGCACTTTTACCAAAGCCCAGGTTCAGCAGGCCCGTCAAGCCTCCCTCCTATGAGGATCACCAGCAGATACGGGGCAGCGCCGAGATGCTCGCCTATGATCCGCCAGCCAAATCGAAAGACAAGGAGGGGTCCAGCTCCTCTGAAGGAGGGGTACCAACAGGGAGGGACTACTTTGCACAGGACACAGCAGAGCCCCCAGGCTACATACCTCCTCCATCCTATAAAAGACCACTCCTGTATAGAGGAGGACAGAGGAGCAATGGTGAAGCGCTGACCCTGCAGTTCCCAGGTGAAGATATGAAGGTGCAGGTCCCAGGGAGTACAGAATTGGGGAGGTGGTATTCCAGGCATGTGGAAAGCTCCTGGCTGGAACTTCCAAGGGACAGGAGCATCCCCTGCAGGGAACCGGCATTTCCTGGGCAATCGGATAGGGAGGCTGAGGAGGAACACCCAGGATCTGTTCGGTACCTGCCCTTTGACGACCCGCGCGTGAGACATATCTCAGGAGGATCCTGTGGAAACTCTCTGGTCGATTCGGAGAAAATCGGGAGCGATGACAAAGAGGCTCCTAGCGGTAATGTTTTAGGACAATCCACACATGACAGTGCCTTTCTCCCTCCGCAGGAGCTAATAGTGCTCAATACGGACACTAGCAAAACGTCTCTCAGCGAGCAGGATGGTGGCAATAGGCAGCATAGCAATTTGCACAAAGGGAGCGATATTTCCAGGGTCTCTGACATTAAAAGCAGTGAGCACCCAACAGCTTTTTTAGTCAAGCCGATCTGGCAGAACCGGAACCCGAACGTCTTTCCCGAAACCGTGACTCAAGTGAAAAAAATTGAACCCAGTGGTGTTGAAACTGAAAAAAACGCAAAGAGGAAAGTCAATGAGACCATCTTCTGCTTGGTCTCCATTCCCATACACTCACAGTCCATTGAAAATGACCCTGAACAAACCGAAAGCGAGAAGCCGGCAGAGCCAGCGCAAGGCGTGGGTGAGAATGGATCAGACCACTTGCAAAACCAAAGTCTCCTAAGCACATCGTCCACAGAACTGGAGCTCCAAGCACTTACAGGGAGCCTGAGGAGTAACAAAGGCTCCAAAAAAACCCCCATCCTGGGGAAAGAGGTCCAGTCCCTCCACACTGGCCATGACCTCAGTTCAGGGTCCTGGCCTGGGGATCAGTACAGGGACCAAGAGACTCAGACCTGCTCCCCAGAGGTTCCCAGTGCTCCCCCACAGGGCCACACAGACCAGCAAGCACAAGATGAGCCTCGCTCAGCCTCCGACACCACCACTGACAGCGGGGTGGGCACCGACTGCAGCAACCGCTACGGGTACCCGATGAAGGGCCAGAAGAGCCTGAACCAATCCAGCAACAGCGCCTTCTCTAGGACCTCCAACTTTCCCTCTGGCCCGCTTCAAAAGAGCACAGCTCAGTCACCACCTCCACCACCGCAACCACAACCACCCCAACAACCGCAACTACAACCCTCAGGAAACCAGGAGGAGCCAGCCTGCCCTCCTGCCCAGAAAGGCCAGAACCTGAGCCGGGGCAAGCCACCATCAACTGGTTCTGCTCCAGAAGCGTTTGGCCAGTTCCTGCTAAAACCCATCAGCCGGCGTCCATGGGATGCTATTGAGCAGCTGGAGTCCTTCAACAAGGAGCTGCAGCAGCAGATTGTCAAAGGCTCTAGTGTGGACCAGTGCATTGAGGACCTGGATGAAGCCTACAAGGATATTCTGGAGCTGGAGACAGTCAGCAATAACATGATCGAAAAGGTGCAGATCCCAGAGATCCCCGAGCCCAAAAAGGTTGACTCTGAGGCCAAAAAGGTTGACCCCGATCCTGTTCCACCAGCTGAACCACCGGTGAAGCCAGGCAAGACTCGACTCACGCTGGAGAGCTGGACAGCCGCAGCAGACCCGGCATACAGGAAGGTGAAGAGTGCCTTCTCCAGGCCAGTAACAAAGAGCGTTAGCTTTAGTTTCAGCAAACCACCCAGAGAAGAGCCCCCTCCCCCACCTGAGATCGGATTCAGAGCCTATGCATCCATGGACTCTCAGCTCACGGAAAAGCCAGCAAGATGTCACTGTATTAATGCAAATCTGGGCCCATTCACCCCAAAAGAACCCCAGCCCAGGGAGGAGGCAGAGCAGCCTGAGCACACCCCGGTGGAGGTACCATGGGCTGCCAGGCAGCCAATGCAAGATGCTTCCACATTGACCAGCCCCCCAGACTATGAAGATGTGTGCCAAGCTATGCAGCAGCAGCAGACATGGGAAACGAATGTGGGTGTTAGCAGGGGCGTAACCGCAAATCTCGGGGGCACCAGTAGTGCAGCTCCTCCCCAGCCCTCTGCATTCAAGGTGGTGACCTTCGCCTCTGGTGCCCAGCAGGATGACCCCTCCCAAGCTGAGGCCCCGAGAAAAGGAAAGGAGAAAAATTCCCTGCCCAGATTTAAAGGTGAAAGAAGCCTGAATGTACTCTTGGTAAAAACCCAAAGAGACAGGTTCCGTAGTCGAGGGACATCTCGGTGCATTGTGGGAAAGGACACAGATGGAAAAATGGCAGCGTCCTCTTCGTCCTCTGAGGATGATGGTGACTACAAAACTGAAACAGAGAAATGCTCAGATTTCAGGAAGCAGCAGGCGATGGCAGAGAAGCACCGGGAGGCCCTACTGATTGATGAGGGGTCTGACAGCAGTGTGCCGCTGGAGGACCTGAGCAACCTCTGTGAGGTGAAGTGCCCGCAGGGTCTCCCAGAGAATGAGTCCATTGAGGAGAGAGCTGCTAGGATTCTAGGAATCGATGTACCAGCAGAATCCTTAGGCAAGGCAGAGCAGAAAGGAGAGGAGCAAGTGTTGGAGTCTGAGAAGGAAAACACTGTGGAATGCAAACATATTCAAGCAACTGCAACAAAAACAGGCAGCACTGAAGAGATACCGCAAGTGCTGTGGCAGCGTCGCAAGGAAGTGGACGTTGACTCTGTTGCATTGGAATTGCAGAGCAAAAAGAGGGACTTTCGTAGGAACAGTATGGAGAACCATCTGGGGGCAGCTGGAGTAGTTGGATTCCCAGAGTTTCCCGGAGAGAGGCTGAAGCTCTCAGTGGCACAGGACAGGAGAGCCGGACGTGGCCGAGGGCGGGGCCCCTCCAGAGTGATTGAGGCCCTGCAGGACAAGCTGGCCACGCCCTCTCGCAGGGCAGTGGCGGAAAGGATTGCCCGCATGAGGGAAGTGGACTCGGTGTCCCGGATAAGACGGCTCAGCGCCCGGAGCTCAGATTCCGGGGATGACCCCGAGGATGGGGGGACTCCCCTCTCATCGGACCGCCCCCTTTCCTTTCCCCTCCCTCTCCCCCTCTGTCTGTCTCGCCCCACACACCTGGAGACCCGTAGCCTGCCCCGGGGGTCCTGCATCTCGTCCAGCCAGACTTTGCCCCAGAGCGAGGGACCGCTCTCACTCCCAGGTGAGCACTTCTCAGCCTGTAGCCTAGCAGTGAGGGTGCTTTTCTGGGATTTCATGGGGTGTTTGTTCTAGCCCTGATGTCACCATAGTAAGATAAATATAACTGTTGGGTTCAGGAGCAAGGTCCTAAACCCCACAGTGTCCCAAGGCAGTTGACCCCAATTCAAGTTTACTCTGGTGTTAGTTGCCTCGGACTCGTCAAACTCAGTCCTGGCATCCCACCGTGTATGCTGGTTTGCATTCCAATCACAATAACAATTTTAGGATTTTAACAATATGTTGATTTGTCTTAATTGGGTGCAAATGTGTTTCGGGCAGTTATTGATCCTCTTTAGCCACATTTGAAAAATCTATAAATGCCATGAAGAATAAAATTTAGAAATTAGTATAAATGTTTAGTATAAATAATTGCAGAGGAAAACAATTTAACCAGACATTTATTCAACAGAAGCAATTCGTAGTACTCTGCATCTAATTATCACACCTTCACCAAATTTGGTATGGTAACTCACTATGACCCATGCATGTGCAACGTCAGGTTTTTACTGGATTTGACCTTTGACCTTAGCTTTCTGACCTTGACCCTGGTAATCCTCTCCGGGTCAGTGCTCGGCAACTAATTCTGACAGCTTCACTAAATCTGGTATGGTAACTCAATGTGACCCATAGATGTGCAGCGTCAGGTTTTTTGCTGGATTTGACCTTAGCTCTGTGACCTTGACCCTGGAAATCTTGTATGGGTCAGTACTCATCAACTAAATATCGCAGCTTCACCAAATTTGGTATAGTAACTCACTGTCACACACAAATGTGCAACGTCAGGTTTTTTTGCTGGATTTCACCATTTGATCTTAGCACTGTGACCTTAAGGCAGGAAATCTTGTCCGAGGCAATACTCAGCAACTACTGATCGCTGCTTCACCAAATTTGGTGTGGTAACTCACTGTGACTCATGGATGTGCAAGGTCATGTTTTTGCTGGATCTCACCTTTGACCTTAACGCTGTGACCTTGAGGCAGGAAATCTTGTCCGGGCCGAGGGGTATTCAGCAACACGTTATGTTTTATTCTGCATGGCACAATGGATATGTCCATCAAAATGTGGCTAACGATGGTGAATAACTGCTCAAATCATGGAATGTAGCTAATTAGGACAAATGAGCAGCTTTTTAAAAGTCTACAATGGCAACTGAAGAGCCTAGTGCTGAAGGTGTGAGGTATCGATCTGGAACCAAACGCGAGAACACAGGATTGCAAAAAAAAAAAAGAGGCTTTTATTGAGCGAGGGGGGTAACCCCTGCAGGGCAGAAGGAAACAGTACAGAGTCCGCAATCCAAATGTCAAAATCCAGTGGGGCAGAAACAGAGTCGTAACCAGGGCAGCAAACACAAAAATCGTAGTCAGGCAGAACAGATTCGGTACAGAGGCAGTGGTTTGTAAGAGAAGCAAAAATCAAAAGTCAATCCGAATCGTTACCAGGGCAGCAATCACACAAAATCGTAGTCGGGCAAAAAGGGTTTGAATACACAGATGCAACAATAATCAGAGAAGGGCAAGCCAAAAATCAATAGTCGGACGGTCCTGTTGAGTTGCGATCAGGAACCAGATGTGAGAACCAGGAAATGCAGTAGAGCTTGTTTTATTGGTAAAGGGGGGTGACCCCCGCAAGGCAAAAAAAACAGTACAAAGTCCACAATCCAAAAGTCGAAATCCAGTTGGGCAAAAATAGTATCAAAAACCAGGGCAGTAATCAGATCTCGTAGTCGGGCAGAAAAATGGTCAAAACACACAGATGCAACAGTAATCCAAAATCACAAAGGCAGAAATCAAAAGAAGGAAGATTGAAAACCCAGAAACCAATAAATCACCCGAATGAGTGGCACGCAAGACTAGGGACCGTGGGCAAAGACCTACACAAGACAAGACAGGGTAGACGAAGTGCAATGCATGGAAATGAAAACATGGCATGAAAACTGAGGCATGAAAAAATAAAACATGAAATCTAAATTACCAAAAACACAATACATGATCCTAAGAATGGTCAAAGGGCAGGCAGTGGTCACTAAACACAGAAATCCTAAACATGGCTAGGCCAGGCACAGAACTTAAAACATGACATGCAGAAATCACAGATCACAACAGATCCAGTCAGAAAAGAAACGCAATGAGTACGAGGCGAGATAAAGAGCAGCACAGGTAAACACGAGAAACAATCTGACAGAGAAGAACTGTGAAGAGATACCTGATATACACTCCAGGGAGATCACATGGTACAAAGAACACAGGTGCAGGAAATGAGACTAATTACAAAGGGTGGAACAAGAGGGAGAACCTAATCACATATAATAGGCAAAAGCCAAAACGCGGACAGGGATCACAAGACAATCCTATAGACAAACATACGGCTCCGGTCAAGGAGTTGTAACGTGCACAGATAATGAGAGAAAGAACAGATGTGGAGTTTCCACAGAAATGCAGCAACAAAGATTAGGGAGAGACAAGGGGCGGAGACTAGAACAGGGCGAATGCTGAGAGCTTGTTAATTAATTAGTAAGTGAAACTATACAATCCCCGAGTGCTCGTTAGTAAGTTAGAATTATATACAATGTTAGTTAGTGTTAGTAACTCTTAGCAAAAACAACAAACTGGTTAGTGGTTGGTAATAAGGTGAAGTAAGCAAACAAGATCAGAAGGAAGACTGGAATCCAGAAACCATTAAATCACCCGAAGAGTGACACGCAATACCGGGGCTGTGAGCTGTGACAAGACAAGAGACCAGACAGAGGGAGACAAAGTGCAATGCCTGGTGGAAACAAAAACATGGACCGGAGTAAGACCATGGCAAAATGCAAAATATGGAAAAGTAAAAACTAAGACAATACACAAACAAATCAATGTTACCAATACACAATACACATATCAAAGAACAGTCAGACAGAGCAAAGATCCAAAACCAAATAAGAAATATTATCAAAAGCAGCGAAAGAACATGGCAAGGCAGATCAGAATCATAACAAAAGGTACTTAAGTTACATTTTCACACATTGTCAGGTAAGGATGGGAAAACATATTTTGTCTCCTAGGTTGATTTTCTCAATTTTCTCAAAATAGACATTTGGTGACTTAAGCACTTTTAGCACTAGGCTCTTCAATTGAGGTTGGAACAAAAGCCTGCATACACGATGGGGCGCCAGGGCCAAGCTTGGGAACCACTGCCTTGGACAAAAGCAATAGCTGAAAAACATGCAAGTCAGGAAAGGTTGGAGTTGGAGTCCATTTATGTCATCCATATCTGGGCTGACCAATCCTGTTCCTGGAGATCTACGATCTTGTAGGTTTTCACTCCAACCCTAACAAATCTCACCTCGTTCAACAGCTAGAGCAGGGTTGCCCAAGCCTGTTCCTGGAGATCTACCATTCTGTAGGTCTTCACTCCAACCCTAAAAAAGCTCACCTCATTCAACAGCCAGAGCAGGGCTGCCCAATCCTGTTCCTGGAGATCTACCATCCTGTACGTTTTCACTCCAACCCTAGTAAATCACTCCTCATTCAACAGCTAGAGCAGGACTGCCCAATCCTGTTCCTGGAGGTATACTGTCCTGTAGGTTTTTACTCCAACCCTAACAAATCACACCTCATTCAACAGCTAGAGCGGTGCTGCTCAAACCTGTTCCTGGAGATATACTATCCTGCTTTCACTCTGACCCTAACAAAGCTAACCTCATTCAACAGCTACAGCAGGGCTGCCCAAACCTGTTCCTGGAGGTTTACTGTCCTGCAGATTTTCACTCCAACCCTAACAAAGCTCACCTCATTCATCAGCTCGTGCAGGGCTGCCCAACCCTCTTCCTAGAGCTCTACCATCCTGTAGGTTTTCACTCCAACTCTAACAAAACACAACTCATTCAACAGCTAGAGCAGGGCTGCCCAACCCCATTTCTGGAGATCTACCATCCTGTACGTTTTCACTCCAACCCTAACAAATCACACCTCATTCAACAGCTAGCGCAGGACTGCCCAACCCTGTTCCTGGGGATCTACCATCCTGCTTTCACTCCAACCCTAACAAAGCTCACCTCATTCAACAGCTACAGCAGGGCTGCCCAACCCTGTTACTGGAGGACTACTGTCCTGTCGGTTTTCACTCCAACTCTAACAAAACACACCTCATTCAACCGCTAAAGCAAGGCTGCCCAACCCTGTTCCTGGAGGTTTACTGTCCTGTAGGTTTTCACTCCAACTCTAACAAATCACACCTCATTCAACAGCTAGAGCAGGGCTGCCCAACCCTGTTACTGGAGATCTACCATCCTGTAGGTTTTAAGTCCTACCCTAACAAATCACACCTCATTAAACAGCTAGAGCAGTGCTGCCCAACCCTTTTCCTGGAGATCTACTGTCCTGTAGGTCTTCACTCCAACCCTAACAAAGCTCACCTCATTCAACAGCTACAGCAAGGCTGCCCAACCCTGTCTCTGTGAATTTACCATCCTGTAGATGTTCACTTCAACTCTAGTTAGTAGAGTCTGGTGTTACCAAGTAGTCATAGTCAAAACCGACAGAAAGGCATATTTCAAGGAACAGGGTAGAGCAGCCCCAGTCTTGCTGTTGAATGAGGTGCACTTAGTTAGGTTTGGGGTGAAAATCTATTGGATGGTAGTTTTCAAGGAACAGGGTTGGACAGGCCTGTGCGACAGGCCTGTGCTGAATATGAATATTAATATTATCAGATTTTACTGTTAAGAGGTCACTCTAAGCAGGGGTAAATAGACTTAAAGCTCACCATGCCACTGTAAGGGTGCTTACAGGTCATTTTAAACACAAGACCAAAAATATACTTGCAGCAGTATTGCATTCGTGTCAGTAGCAATGTAAAGTTTAAAAAAATCTTTGCACAATAGACTGGCTAAGACCATTCCATTCCCTTGACCCCAGCTTCTGAATTAAACGGTGTTCCACTGAATCGGCTAAATGATGTTTAGGCATAGTTTGCATGCACATTTCTGTCGGCTAACTCTAATAGGAACTGTTTTTCTCCTGGTTAGCCTGCACTAAACAGCCAATGCCCAGAATTGCTGATACCTCTTGCTACCTACTGGCCACTAATAGCTTGCTGCTTTAAGATGACTGCCTGTGGATGGTACAGTTTTCCGCTTTTCTTCAGATAAGAGATGATATTGGACTGCAAAGCCGTTTACATGAATTTTTTGAGTACCTATTCTATTCCCTGAGGTTCCAATGGCTGTCCAGACGTCCTCTGTTGCCCAAGCGTTTTCATGTTATTTTTTGGATTTAAAATGTCTTACCAGTCAAGACTGATAAATTTCCAAAATATCTGAATCCCTGTGCTGTTTCTGAACATGACATTTCGGGTAGGCCTCAAAAAGCCCTAAGCAAATTGAGAATGCAGGCATCTTTGCCTCAGCTGTGGTAACATATAATTGCCAGTAGAGGGAGACAAATCCATTACATGAAAAAGTTGAGTTTTTTTTTATATTTATAGACAGTATACCTGTATATGTTTTCTTGGAAACGGTAATCAACCACTGACATTCTGAAGCAGGTTTTTGTTTACTTTTATAATACAATATTCTTTGAAAAACAACTTCTTCAAAATTTTGGTTGTTACATTTTTTATGGCAGAATTTGGGAACTGGCTGTAGTGAAAGATGGATGAGATTGCAAACTCACTGATGGTGTCAGGGTGAACCTAGTAGAGACTTTTCTCTGATTTATTGAAGCTCGCTACCATGAATATCAATGTGCTTGATGTAATTATTGTTAATGGATATCTATATGTTATTTTTAATTGTATAATATAGGGCTTTGGTTGTGTTTTAAAACTGAGACATTAGAGTTAGCTAGCTGCTGTAAAAGATAGTAAAGGTATCTTCCATATTTTCTCTCCCATCCCGTCTCATCTCCTGTCAGTTGCTGGTTTGTGATTAAAGCCTCTCTTATCGATTCTTCCTGGTTTTGGTTGTGTCTTGATGACTCAGCTCACAGTCATTTCCCTCCTTCTTTCTGTGTGTTTTGCAGATTTTTACGACCCCAGTCAGGTGGAGCAGGTGTAACCTGCGATTGTAATCTCTGACTCCACTCCAGCACTGTGACCCTGCCCTCAAACTCCTGCATCTCTCCCCCATCCTGACCCCCGACCTCTGACCCTCAACCCTAAAGACTGAGATTTGCTTCGCCGGCAAAGTGTTAACCAACTCACCCTGAGCGAAAATAATGCTGATTCAACAGTTTTGATGTCAAGCCAGTGCATTTGAGCTCTCTGACAGGTGTGCTGCTCTTGCAGACTTGTGTAAGGATGTAGACACGCCCCCAATGTTTCACACAGCTCTGATTGGTCAGCTAATTGAAAGTTTTGTTGCAGGACATGTTGTCGCTGTAGCAGAAATTAGTCTTTACCCTTTCCTGTAACCCCGCCCCCCGCACTGAAACACTTTCATCTCATCCTCTCTGACCCCTGACCCCTAACTTTTAAACCCTAAACACTAAACCGTGGCCCCTAAACTCTCACCCCTGACCCCGAGTCTTTAAACCGTAGTCCCCCGAACTCTGAACCCTAACCTCTCGGCCCAAATACTATCCTCTTGCCCTAAACCTTGACCCTTATCCCCAATGCTCCAACCCTCAAAGCCTGATTTATACTTGTAACACAACCCTCGCGACAGCTGTCATGTGACCGAAAGGGCGCACTTTTGGCTGAAAGAGAAAGGGTCAGACAGCCCTTTTGCTGGGCATTGCTTGCCTTCACAATTTTATGATGTCACATAAACATCATACTTTGTCCCGTGGTTTTGATTGGACCCTTTTGGACGCTTTTTGGTTTTTTTGGGATAATTTACCTGGGTTCCATGGAGTTGTCATAAATGTAAACAAATGAAAAAACTCCTTGAGAAAACAGTGTCCCCACTGCTGACAGTTGCTGAGGGTGTTAATGCACTACAGTGTGCAACACTTTGATGTGTGCCGCTCGATGTCTGTCGCAGCGGTCGTGTGAAGATGTATGCAGAAGCAATGTAAATCAGGCTTTATCCTCCGGAAAAAACCTTCCGCTCGTACCTGAGTGATGTTTACATGGTCCCCTGGAGTTCTGCAGAGAGAGCTCTCCCACTGCCAAAGGGAAGTGACCCCGCCCCCTCAGGGGTCAGCTGACCTCCATCCTGCCCCTCCCCCGCTCCACTATAGGGGGCGTCATCAGTATACAGCCCCTCCAGAAAGGATGGAAGTTCCGCCCATGTCCGCCTGGTAAAGTCCTCCAGATTTCCTCGATTTTGCACTTCATTAGACCGCGATTTTGCAAATAAATTTGACCTCTGAAAACAAGATTGATCACCGTAACATTTGAAAGAAGAAATATTTGAATGTCTTTCCATGGAAACCATTCGATCAGCCTGTTATTACTGCGAGGACTGGGCAGAGCCGCCGTCCTCTCTATTGTCCCGTTCTAGTAGCAACCCCAAAAACTGCTTTGTTTTCATTTGCGTCGGCCTCCAACCCCCTCAGGCCCACAATCCCACAATTCCCAACTCTGTGTTTGGGGGAGGGGTCTAATAGCATATCAGCATGTCTTCTTCTCCATTTTGCTCTCGCTGCTTTCTCATTGGTCGATGTTATGCAATGACGTCATATGCATTACTCCGTTCTCTGCCCGCCAGAGGAGAGGGAAGGACGGACTTTTTTAAACCGCCACCGATGGACCGGCCGTGCTGGCGAGATCATGAATGTACCACTCTGCCATTTTATCCAAAACCAATACAACCAGACACAAGAGGAAGAATCAAACTAAGATAAATGATTCAATAATACATCGAGTGTTTAGGATACCTTAATGTACATAACGCTAGTAGATGGATGCGAGATGTTTGCCTGAACATTTGGCTCAAAAACTGTTTTAATTTGTGTTTTGTTCTACACTTTCATCTCTTCAGATGCATTGAACATCAGTAGTGACAGGGAACGATCCTGTTAAGCATTGCCGGTTGAGCAAAAACCTGGTTTTTGTGACGCTGTTGATTCTCCCATTTCTGGGAGGTTCAACCATCTTCAGACTGACAGTGTTCCCTGTCGGATTGGAGCACGTTTAGTATTGTGGTTCTTTTACCAAAAAAAAAAAAAAAGGCGGTTTATGTTGTCGACAAAGAACCTTCCCAGGCAATTTACTGAGGCAATAAAGGACTGATACTGCAGGGAACGTGCGGGTTATTGAGAGAGCGTGCGTGTTCGAGGCTAAGAGCTCATCTGACAGCAGTGTTGCAGAACAGATGCTGCCGGATCTGAAACTGAGTTGAAGACCATTGAGTGAATCTCAGAGGAGACCTAGTGCTGTAGTTTTGGGATCATCTAATTCTGTCCATACGTATGTTGCGTACAACCCTTTTATCTCAATTTTTGGACATTTTCTTGTTTTTTATTTTTCATCTCTTCACTTATTTCCAGAGTTTACCCACCTCTGTTCCCAATAAAGTTGGTTCAAAGTCAAGTCCCCATACGATAAAACCACAGCACTCGCTAGTGAAATAAAAACAGAAATTACACAGTATGTGTTAGTGGCGGCTGGTGAACTGGCGATAGGGGAAGCTCAAACAATCCCTTAAAATTAATGACTGATCACAACCTGTTTTCAATCATTCATCTAAATTACCATTACTAAAACTCCAAAAACTCTCAACATTAACAGGTGTGGCCAGTTTTCATTTATAACGCATACCGATTACGATTCCAGACTTTTCACGCTTTTCTTTACTCAGGGGTTGAAAGCAGTGCATGTGTTTCATGATCGTTTAAATGATCATTTGAAACGACTTTACGCGATTACATTGCTTCCAACCCCTCCAGTGCAGAAGGACTTCAGTTCCGCGCGAGAATCTCTTACATACGCATTGAGTGAATAATTTCCGACTACAGCAGAGGAACGTAAATATGCCACTTAAACTCACACCGAATGCGTGAGAGTTGACAGGTATGCGTTATTCGTGAAAACTGGCCTCACCTGATAATGTTAAGAGTTTTTTGAGTTTCTGTAATCGTGATTTAAATGAACGATTGAAAACAGGTCGTGACCAATCATTCATTTTAAGGGATTGTTTTGAGCCTCCCAGGCGGTCAGTTCACGGGCCGCCACTGATATATCTTCAGACGCACCACCGTTCAAAAGTTTGGGGTCTTCTAGAAATGTCACATTTTCCATTAAAACTAATGAAAAATGAGTAGCAAACTTAAGTATTGATTTTTACTTGACAAAATAATTGCATTCTTTAAAGTTTGCTTTTGTCCAAGAATCCTCCATTTTCCAAAACTACAGCCCTGCAAACCTTTAGAGTTTGACTAGTTAGTTTGTTGAGGTAAAGCGCAGATTTTGTTCCCAGTGCTTCCTGAAGTATCTCCCACGGGTTGGACTGGCTGGACGGGTACCTCTTGCGTAGCATAAAGGTGCTTCCAGGACACCTCAGTATGGCTGCGATCTGGTGACTGTGCGGGCCAATCACAGGCAGAATATCAGCTGAGCGCTTCTTCCCCACATAATTCTTTCGTATTTTGAAGTAGTGCTTTGGGTCATCGTCCTGTTGTAGGATGACATGGCCTCCAGTGAACCTCTGTCCACAGAGTGTGGCGTGGTGTGGATGGATGGAGAGAGAGTGAATGGGTATTGTCCCAGAGTCAGCCCTTGACTGTTCACAACAAGACTAGTGTTTTACTGGTACTGTTTAATGAAGCAGCAGGTTGAGCACCTGTGAGGCTTCAATTTCTCAAACTAGAGACGCGCATGTATTAGTCCTCGCGCCTCAGTTGTGCCCCAGACCTCCTACTTCTCTTTCTGTTGTGGGTCGAGTCAGTTTGCACTGACCTGTGACAACAGTAAGTCCACACCATTGAAGTTTCTCTCATAGATTAGCCTTCATTTCTCAGAGCAAGAATAGACTGATGAGTTTCTTAAGAATGTTTTTTTTCTCAGGCCATTTTGAGCCTGCGATCAAACCCACAGATGCTGAAGCTCTATTAACTGTATTTCTGATCATGGCGTTTTCTGCTTTACTGGACCGTCTTTAGCAGAGAGAGGCGGGAGAGATGGGGCGGAGGATAGGGATGATGTGCAGTGACGAGCCCGGGCCGCACTCGGAACCCGGCTGCGGCAGGAATGACTCAGCCTCATACATGGGGCATACGGTTTAACGACTGAGCCACTGAGGCGCCCCCTTTCATCTTATTTCAATGGAAAAACTGTGTATCCTTTCAAAATCAGGGGTTCCCTTCAGCCAACTCCTGGATATTGTGAAAACGCGAATGTTTTCATTGTAGCGACTTCGAACTCTGTTGGGGTACCATGGGTATAGAGATCTATAACAGGCAAGCGACCGAGCAAGCGAGTGTCTCATTTGTCCCGACAATAACTTGTTTCTAGGCTTAATTTATCAACGAGTTAAACAGGAAATTTCTAAATGACCCAGAACTTTTGAATGGTTGTGTATCAAATTCATAAGTTTTCTCTGTGAAAATAAAATCAAGAGGTGTGTGCAAGGAAGCCACTGGAAGCATTTTGTTTGTATTATCAAATATACAGTGCAGTGAACTGTACTGTGGTAAGCCCCTTCATTTGGATTTATTAACCCTTTTTTTATGGACAACCAGCTACATTCCCTGAGTTTGTTTGCTCCGAATACTGCACTAGGTGCCTTCAGTAGAGTTGTTGGTATTGCAGGTTATCCTGAGAGATTAGAATGTTTTGTGTGTGGGAGCATGGATGCAGATGTTGGACGAGGGTTTATATTGTTTAAAAGCATTCGCATCCACTGCATCTGCTGAAAAGACTACATTTCATGGAGTATTTATTTTTGTTATTTCATTAAAGTGTTAATCAACCTGCATAATGTATAAAATAAAGTATATTTTATCTATTTTAAGAGATATTTTGTATTTAACCATAATATTTGATTTGCTCGCTTAAATCAAGCTTGTAAGTATCACGTGCGTGTATATTCCCACAATAAGAATATATAATTTTTTATGATAGTGCTTTCTAAAGGATAACGTAGCTATGAAGTTCAATTTACATGCAAATAGGACTTGCAGTGTGCCTTGAACACACTATCATTAATGAAGAGGATTTGGTTTATTGTAGAGAACTTACACATCCAAATTAATACTGATAGTATTAATAGTAGCCATTAAGCAATGCATTTTATGTGCTGTAATAAGAAAATAATTCATTGTAGGAATAAAAAAATGTTTTATATAAGTCTCCATAGCCTTTATATCAGGTTTATTTATTCATTTCGTATTAAAGGCTGCGAGTGATCCAGGCTTTAATATGTAGCTGTCAGGTTTTGTACTTGTTTTAAAGCCAAATATCAGCTCTCCAAGGTGATATGTGCAAAGGGTACTTTACGGAGATAAAAAAAGCGTATGGGTCGATGATGTCGCTTTGGGAAGAGGCTACCTGTCTGTAGCTTAGTCACTTTTCGTGGCAATGATGTGCACCACTTAAAGACTAAGTGTGCGCACCTGTGATTCAGCCCAGGTGTGAGTTCAACACGAATGCTTCTACTCTTAATTTACTGTTAAATAGTTCTACAAAATATGCTGTATGCTGTGAGCACAAACCTGAATGGATGAGGATGGTATGATTAATTTGCTACATTTAAATTAAAAATGAATTACAATGTGAGAGTTCTGTGCAATATCGTCGTTGGCTGTTTTTAAAATCGTCAAGCATATTTACTGTGGCCTATTGTCGCCATGCTGTTCACTGAAACACTTGTTCCTCCCCAGCAATCATACAGTAGAATTTTCAAACAGCAAAGCTGTTTCTGAAGCTGGATAAAATCTTGGGAGATCAATTGTTCTTGTCTACTTCTACAAACATCAGTTCACTTTTGCCTGCTAAAGTCTATATGGAGAATGCAGAAGTTGGAAGTCTTGGGTGTTTTAAAATACTGTGACAAGGCAAGCACATGTCTCAGTTGGTGTCCAACCATATTAGCTTTAGTTCAGAGGTAATGTAGGTTCAGCCAATCATGAATTGCTTGTAAGAGAAGTCCCCCTAGCCCTACCCACCCAGCTGTCAATCACACAGTCCTGTCCTCTGATTGGCCAGGTGAACCGTTGGACTTGGGAGTCATAATCTTTTTCTAATTACAGGATGTGTGCAACATTGAAAATTAATGCACATCTTGGGGTATTTTCTATTTTCATATGAAATTTAAGTGCTTTTTTGTACTTACAGGTATCTTTTTCCCTCTTAGGATGGACTATGAGTGAGGGGGAAAAAATAAAAGCCTTGCATATATTAGCATTTGGTACTCCAGCAATCTACCCAATAAGCAACCATTATCTTTCATATTGCATATTTTTATTTACTAAACTATGCCAAGTAATTTAACCAGAAGCTATTTTTAGAGACTATGAAAAAGAAAACTCTTTTTTTTTCCTTAGAGGCACATCAGTACAGTACATTTGTATTATCAAACATGAAAATGAGCATAGAAACAGTCATATGATTGTGCTTCTGTTGTACAATACTGCAGTCTAATTCATAAATAAACTATTTGCATGAAGGAAATGTTTGTACTGACTTCATTACACAGGAATCAAAGATAAAATCTTCAATAGTTACCCTCAATCGTGCAAGCCATCTATACACTTAACGCGTTTAGCTTGTGGGGTGTTCGGCTTACTAAAATCTGGGTATCAACCAGATGCAAAAACTTAAGGCTGACTCTGAGTGCTTTGGCGCCCTCTTGTGATCACCAAGGGAAAAGGGCGTTACTCGTGCATTTCAAGCGGTGTTTCCCGGCCCAGCTCCTGGAGTACTCCAGTGCTGCTCACTTTACGTATTTGTCTCCCTGATCCGATGCACCCAGTTTGGCACTTCAGGTGCTCCACAAATGAGCAAATTAGCTGACTCCGGTGTGTTAAATCAGGGTGACATTTAAAATGTGCAGGGCAGGGGTACTCTGGGAAGTAGGCTTGTGTTTAAGTGTGCGAGAGGCTCTGGCCAGAGGGTGTTTTGCAGAGCAGGATTACAGAGTTAGCTGGATAACTGCTCTGAGAGAAAACCAGAGGAGTATCTTCACCTGGGCTGCGTCCGAATAGTCTTTTTTGCCTGGGAAAGTTCATAACTCCAAAAAAATGATTCGGAAATAATTACTGGACAGCCATAAGTGTTTTTGAATTCTTTAAATTTTAAGGACGAGTGTTTCAGTGTTTCCTAATTTACCTCTTTTAGCATAGGGTACACAGAACCATCTTTTTAAAAAAAAACCGGAGGTAACGTTATTCCACAATTCTGCGCAGCAGCAATAGCTATTAAAGCAGCGGCCATTCATCCGGCCAATCGCATAAAGAAACGTATGATGGGAGGGGGACTCATGACCACGTTGCCAAGTGTAAGTGCATTCGGATCATGGACCTATAAGGAGAACTAGACGGACAGCGAAGGCTGGAACGCACGCCGACATGGGCGTAGCGGTCAAGCTAATATTGCAGGTCACGTGATGCCATGGGAGCCAAAAAGAAATTTCTCCATGGGGAATAATTGAAAAAGACAAGAATACATTTTTTTGACAGCCACAAATTATCGATACTGAAACTGTTTATTTTTCTCTTTTAAATCATTGATGCTCGTTTCTCGGCAAAGACAAAATGTTTTATTTATATTCAGGCTCTACGAACACCATCGGGTCCTCATGTGAAAGCGCGTTCTCGCCTCCTCCGAATTTTGCACTGCAGCGGATGTGAGTGGGTGGAGCAATGAGCATTACTTGCCTTCTGTCTTTGTTCAACAGATGTAGCCAAGTTGGTAAAGTGAGCTGGCGACGTGACGGTGCAAATATATTGAGCAGCAAAAGAAACGCAAGTTAATTCAAAGCAGACCGGAAAATAAGTTTGCGCGTAATTATCATAGAAAATCAAATTTACTAATTGCAAGTAGATCTGGGCTGATCAGAACCCTGAGGTCCTCGAGGCTTTACCTGGGGTCTGTTATGCTTGTTATTATGCAGCCCAGATTGACGACGCAGATGTTGATGTGAATGCTTATAAGATGTTTCTGGGTCCGTAGCGAGTTAAATACCACTAATAAGGGTTGCTGGCCCTGTGCAGTGGGCAAGCAGGCTGCCCACTCTCGTACTTGCGTTCCTCAGTGCGTAGCTTCTGGAGTGGAATGATATAGAAACACAAATCACCAGCACTAACACCAGAGAGGCTATCTTGAAAGGACCAGTGGGCTAACCCAAGCAGGGACTGATCCTGATTTTTTTCAGGGCTCACTCCCTCAGATCCGCTACATTTTGCAATACTAAGGGCGGTGCTAAGAGCCACAGCATGCGGTCTTCGCCATGTGAGAGGCTAGGTAGTGCGGCCACTTGCTATTGATAAGCCGTATGTTGCGCATCACATGCCGCTGGATATGGGGAGACCAGAAATGGGCATTCTTTGCCATCCGTGATCAACATTATAGACGTAGCCAAGCCAGTAAAGTGAGCTGGCGTTACGGTGCAAACAAAATAAATGCAAGTTAATTTAGGGCTGACCGGAGAATAAGTAACTTAGTAAGTTAGTAAGCCCTCCAAACCCCACAGTAGCTGCTGCCATCGCGGGGTTTGGAGAGCTTATCACGCAACTTCGGCAAGATTCTTGCGTAATTTTAGTGGAATCTCGCACAGCCGGCTTGCAGACGTGCTCGAACGCACCCATTGGTTCCAACTATGGAAGTTAGCATCTGTGATTACGGGAAGCGCACCCCTGATCAATGTCACGTTACACAATAGCAAGTCAACTATTTTGCCTACATTTTTGAGTTGAAATCAATAGTATTACCACCCTGTTACATAACAATCGTTTTAAACATTTGATTTTGCATTTGTGATTTAAAATTACATCTCAAACCATGATTTAACCTTTACCGGCGGCTATGTTTTTTTTTTTTTTTTTTTCCGTCCCGCTCATACGTACATCAGGGTGCAGTCTGCAGTGGTCAGACTTCCATTTCTGGAGAAAAGTGATCGTAAACATGCATCCTGGGTCGGAGTTCCACGAGCGCGAGCCGTTGTCATGGACACCTCGGATACCAGCGCGTTCATGAGCCCCACACTACACATGTGTGAGCAAAAATCACGCAGTGCATGTCCGCGTGGGTCCGGAAGCTTGGCCCCCATGTCGGCGTGCTGCGCCACTGAGCAATTTCCATTGAAATGAATGAATGGTAGTGTGGAATAGCTTGCCCGACTATATTGTTGAGGCAGAAACCTTGGGAATTTTCAACAACAGGCTTGATTTAGCGCTAGATACCATTGAGTCCCTGAGTATTTGAAGTAATAGATTCACTACAGTGATAAGAAACTGGCCCAACAACATCCAGTCTTCAGCATCTAAGAACAAATCTCCTCCATCCTCAGTGACTTACCATTGTGGAGCTTTCCGATCTCCTTAGTGACCTCCACCAGGGAGATGGACAATGACTCGCCCGAGCCCTCCGTCCTTGTTTACTCACTGCCAAACAATATCCCCAGTCGAGGTAAGCAGTTCCCCACCCCTGCTGAAAACAGCCTGAGCAAAGCCCTGCCTCCCCTTCCTGAGTCATCTGACGGTGTTCCAGAACCTCTTTCAGGTCACCCGAAGGTACTGTTAAATTTTATTTGTATAGCACTTTTCACAGAGACTGTCACACAGATGCTTTACAGTGAGAGATTAAATAAATGAAAGGGCAGAGCCCAGCCTGTTCCCCATTTTAGCAAATGAGGCAAAAAAACTCCCAGTAGGGAGAAAAATCCTCAAACAGTGGTGTGAAAAAAACTCCCCAGTGGGAAGAAATCTCAGGAGAAACTCAGCTATAGTGGGGAAGCCCACCCTCCACGGGCTAATTAATAATAAGATCTGTTGTGTAGGACTAGATGTTGGTATCCCTCAATAGAACATACTTAAGGCACCGATGAGACTCAGTGGAATTCAAGTAAGTGGTGGCATCCTTCGGGTAGTCAAGTGGGCGCCCCCCTTGACGAATGTTTCGCTGATTGGCCCACGACACCTCCAGAGGGTTCAGCAGTGACTCCCATCCTTTCTCTTCATCCACAGCCACTGGCTCCCCTTCTCCGCAGCCCTGGAGGGGTCCCTGACTGCCTGCCTGTGGGCCTTACCTCACACTCCCATTTCCCTGAGTAGCCTGGATGTTGATGTGGCTATAAAACCTCTGCAGCCTACTTCCACTGGGTGGACCTTCACCTTCCAGCCTTGTTGCTCCGCGTCAGCTGCAAGTTCGGCATACCTCAGCCTCTTCCGCTCATAGGCCTCCTCCACTGCACCCTCCCAGGGCACAGTGAGCTCTACGATGTAGACAAGCTTGAGCGAGGGTGACCACAGAACGAGGTCTAGTCACAGGTTGGCAGAATTTCTTGCCCATGTCGACCAGCAGATTCCAGTCCCGCGCACTGCCCAGGATCAGTTCTTTCGGTGACGAGGCTAGCTTTCCCCTCCCAAATGAATGGTGTTAGCTGCCAACGGGATGACGGGGGAGGAAGGGCGTTCGTGCTTGTCCGTTGAGTTTTCAGCACTGCTGCAAGACATTTTAGCACCTGATTGTGCTGCCAGGTATAACGGCCTTTGGTGAGGCTGGTCTTGCACCCCACCAAGATGTGCTTTAGTGTTGCTGGACTCGGACAAAGAGGGCATGTGGGGTCTTCGCCATACCACTGGCTTAGGTTTGCAGGAGAAGGCAGGACGTCATCGGCAGCCCTAATGGTAAAGCTCATTCTGAATCCCTCCATCTCCCACAGATCTTTCCAGGAGATCTTCCTCTTCTCCACTCCTTCCCATGCCATTCACTGCCCTTGCTTTGCCTCCGAAACAGCTTGAGCGCACCTTCCTGCTTCCTCTTCCCGTTCTACCTCCTGGACCACCAGCTTGCACCTCTCAGGTGGATTGGCTTTATTCCAGTCCGGTGTGCTGGCCCCGAGGCTAACACCACTCCCCCCCTCCTGAACTCGGCCTACGATGTCCCTGTGCCTGAGCGCTGCCTTTGCCTTTTCAGTTGCAGTCAAGGGGGTCCACTTTCTCCTGGTAGCCAGGATGGGAGCTGCTTGGGCTACACATGGATCATTTGAATCCAGTAGCATCATCTCCAGTCTAACTTTGGCGTACTTGTACTCCTCAGCCAGACTGGAAATAGGCAAGCGTAACATGCCTTTGCCGTAGAGCCCAATACCGTTGAGGCACTTGGAAAGGCCAAGCCACTTCCTTGCGTATGCGCTGACCATCCTCTCCAGCTTTTCCACCTTTGAGAGTGGGACTTCATAGAGGATTAGGGGCCACAGGAGACGTGGAAGTCCATACTGCATGCACCAGAGCTTCAGCTTTCCCGGAAGCTGGGTTCTGTCAATTTTCTCCAGGCCGCTGGCTACTTCCTTCCTGAGCTGCTCTGTTTGCTCTTTATCTTCGAGGGAGGCATCATACCAATGACCTAGACTCTTCACAGGCTTCTCGGAGACCATTGGAATGGGTTCCCCGCCAATCTGGAAGCGGTGGTCTAACAGCTTCCCCTTGACAACGGAGATGCTTCTGGACTTGCTCGGCTTGATCTTCATGCGAGCCAACTCAATGTTCTCCTGGAGCTTTCCGAGTAGCCATTCTGTACAAGCATTGGTCGTGGTCAGTATTGTGAGGTCATTCATAAAGGCTCTGACCAGTGGGAGCCTCAGCCCAGATCTTATTCGCTGTCCACTAACCACCCACCGAATAAAATCAAAATTTGAATTTAGGAGCAGACTGGTCAGGAAACAGTCAACACCCCTCCATCCACTTATTGCAGCACAGAGGCCCTACACTTACACCGGACTGCAAGGTCACTTTGATTTTCTAAACACTAGCCACCACCATACCATAAGTGCCATGTCCTCCATAGCCTCACTGAACTCCTCCCAAACCCGAGTCTTTGCTTCCACATCCCCTGCAGCTGCAGTCCCTTTGGCTTACCGTTACCTTTCAGCTGGGTCAGGAGTCCTCTGGGCCAGCTAAGCTGGACAGGCCACCTTTTTCAACTTGAAGGCCCCCCTCACCACTAGGGTCCACTAATTGGTCCACCTTGGGGTCTACCTTGGGTTGCTGCTGTGACTGGCACCGCCAACCTTCTGGCCTCAGCTCGCGGCAGCCGCTTCCAGAATGGAGACTTTGAACAGGGTCCACTTGGACTCCATGTCCCCAGCCTCACCCAGGGTATGGGAAAAGCTCTTCTGGAGGTGTGAGTTGAAAATTGTCCAGACAGGTTCCTCTGCTAAAAATTTCCAATCAACAATCATGACACGTTTAGGCTTCCCAGGTCTGTTCAGCAGTCTTTACCGCCATCTGATTCAACTCACCACCAGGTGGTGATCAGCTGACAGCTCAGCCCCTCTCTTCAACCGAGTGTCTAAAACATATGGCTACAGATCTGATGACACAATTACAAAATCCATCATTGGCCTTTTGCCAAGGGTGTTCTGGTGCCAAGTACACTTATGAACACCCTTATGCCAGAACATGGTGTTTGTTATAGATAATCCATGACTAGCACAGAAATCCAATAATAAAACAACAGTCTAGTAAAGATGAGGAAGGTCGTTCCTCCCAATCACCAAGTGTCTCCGCCGTTGCCCACATGAGTGTCGAAGCTTCCCAGCAGAACTATGAAATCCCCAGTAGGAGCCTTTTCCAGGACCCCACCCAGGGACTCCAAGAAGGCTGGATGCCATATTATATTTCTCCTATGATCTGGAAAAAAAAATAGTAAGTTTCAATGGCAAGGATCTCACAAATGAACAAAAACTTTTAGGTTCTGGCCTTTTCCCTAACAGAAAACAATGATAGAAACTTGATTTTGAAAGTTCAAATGACACTTACAGCTAGTGTTTTAAGATTACCACTTTTAATTGCTGCAAATTAATGTTAAATTCAGTTTCTACCAAAAGTGACACTCTTGGGGGCTGAGGGGAGTTATTTTTAGGCCTACTTCAACTATGCTATTTAGGCTAATTTTATGTCTTTTATTATTTCTCGGGAGTCCAAGTGTTGCGTTGCATGCAGCTGAGTTGAGTGATAGAGGATACCTTACGGTAGTGGGAACATCGGGGAGTTTGAGAAGGGGGTGGGACGGGGACTGGGTTTGTTATATGCAAGCATACACCACCATTACTATTGTTCTTGTGTTTTTTGAGGGGGCTGTGAGGCATCATTCAGGAACCGAATGCAAGACCAGGAAGTTTCAGCGAAGATGAGTATTGAGATTGGGGGGTTAACCCCCACAGGGCAGAAGGCGACGGCACAGAGTCCAATCCAAAATCAGAATACCAGGGACATAATCCACAGTGTACACAAGGCAGTAAACACAAAACTCAGTCGGAAAAACAGGTTCGGTACACAGGCACGGGTTTGTCAGAGAGTCCAAAGCCAAAATCCAGTGGGTTTAATCCGAACCGTTAACAGGGCAGCAAACAAAACTCAGAGTCGGGCAAAACAGGTATGGTACACGGGCACAGGAATATCAAAGGTAAAGCCAAAATCAGAATCCGGGACGTTCCAGTCAGAAGTATAACACTAAGAGTACAAGGCATCAACAATCACAGCACAGGGAAATGTTCTGACAAGAGCTGTGAATGAAATGACTGCTTAAGTACACATAGGGGAAGTCACATGCTACAAATGGGAGGCAGGTGATATGGATCAGACTAATTACAAAAGAATGAAAATGAGGAGATTCCTGATTACAAGAAATTGGAATAGCCAAAACGCGAACAGGGATCACAGAGACAGCAGGTGCAGAAAATCTGCTGAAACACAGCAAAGTAAATTGAGTGAAGGCAAGGGGCGGAGACTAGAGCAGAACGAGTGCTGAGAGATCATTAGTCAATTAGTAATGTGCAGCTCTACAATCCCGAGTGCTTGTTAGTAAGTTAGTACTATAACCAATGTTAGTCTTGGTTTGTAAGTTTACTTAAAACAACAAACTGTTATTATTGTTAGTAATATAGAAAAGCAAGGTGAAGGAAGTAAACGAGATTAGATGGAATGGTTGAAATCCCAGAAACCATGAAATCACCCAAAAGTGTGGCACACAATACTGGGGCAGTGAGCGATCACATGACAAAACACTAGACAGGGGGAGACAAAGTGCAATGCATGGTATGACACAAAACAAGGACTGGAATATAACTGCGACGGTGGAGAAAACATGGCATGGAATCCCGAAACACAATAAAAAATACAGAGCATAGTCAGACCAGGCAGAATTCAATATCAAAACATGGTCAGGCATAACAGTGGTATTCATCTTTTTGCTTGTTTTATTTGTTGTTGCTTTTTGTTTCATTTTTCTTTCTTTCCTATTCTGTCAACTGCTTCTCTATTCCCATGTGCTTATTTTCTGCTCAGAGAGCAACACCTAGTGGTTCACCATTGATACACAAATGGCCCACTTGATCAATCAAGGCTCTTTAAGAATTAGACCAACTATTATATTTCTGAGTTGGAATATTAAGAGGTCTGGACACCAAATAAAAAGATCTAAAGTCCTATCACATCTTAAACACCTTAAAGCAGACATTGTATTTCTCCAATAAACTTATATGCGAAATAAAGATCATTTTAGATTACATAAATCATGGGTTGGCCAATTTTTTCATTGCACCTTTAATTCTAAATCAAGGGGTGTAGCTATATTAATCCACAAAAAAATCCAATTGACACCTACTTCCACAGTCCCTGACCCACATGGTAGATATTTAATTTTTACAGGTCTGCTTTTTCAAACCCCAGTTTTGTTAGTAAATGTATTTGCCCCACACGTTGACAATCCAAATTTTCCTAGCAGCTTATTGAACAATCTTCCTAACTTGAATTCACATATGTTGGTATTTGGTGGAGATCTCAATTGTGCAATAGACCCACCTCTAGACCGCCCCAACCCCAGAAATACCTCCCCATCTGCAACCTCTAAGGCATTTTCAGATTTTCATGGAACAGAACGGAGATTTCACAACCCAGACAAAAAAGAATTTTCTTTTTTTTTCTCACGTACATTATTCTTATTCACAAATTGGTTATTTCAAAGTCAAAATATACTTTATTATCCCAAAAAGGGAATTTCATGTGGTCAAATGCGACACATATACCATTTAAGACAGATGAATAAATAAGTCCATCCCTAACCCCCCACCGCCCAGTAAAGACGCGACACATGAACATCCCATACACGTCCCATCCTGCCTCCTCTCCCTCATGTAGTCTCACTCACACAGTCTCACAGAAGAGAGTAATTAAATCCTATGCCTTACCCTTTATCTTCCATTAAAAAGCCTAATGGCAGAGGGGATAAATGACGCACTAAACCTTTTGGTTTTACTTAACCTCTGCAGCAACCTGCCATTGCCACAATGGCTAAGTTGAAACCTGTTGTGTAAGGGATGAGTGGGGTCCCTGAGTTCATCCTCTGCGTTGCTCATGATAAGATCAGTGCCCAGCTGGTTGACAGATGTCTGATTGCTTCCAATAATTTTACTCGCTAAGTTAACCATGCGCTGCAGCTTATTTTGGTCCTGTTTGTGCATATTCCCAAATACACAAGCTAGGCCAAAGGTCAGAACACTCTGAAGAACCGTCTTGTAGAACAATTCTCAAGTGAGACTGTCTACCTAAAAACTATTAAGTTTCCTTCAGAAGAACATTCGTTGTTGCAGCTTTTTGACCTTAGGCTTGGCACATATCAAACTTAAGTTGGTCATCAATCTCAATTCCCAAGTCTTTGTAACTACTAACTCTCTCAGTTGATGTATTGTTAACGATCGTGTTCGGGATATCACCTCTATAGCATCTAAAATCTATAACCATTTCTTTTGTTTGAATTGCATTGACTGCCAAGAAATTATCTTGGCACCATTTAGTGAAGTTACTCCCCTCTTCCTCAAAACTAACAAGGACCAGGCTATCAGGTTTTAAGTACCCCATCAGGGCAGTATCAGCGGCATACTTAAAGAAGGTGTGTGTAGGTATCATGGCACGGTAATCGTTGGTAAAGAGTGTATAGAGCATCGAGGACAATACACATCCCTGGGGGGCACCGGTATTTATGAGCCTGGACTGGAGGAAGGGGTTACTGAATTAAATCTAACCTGTTGTGTTTGGTTTGTTAAAAAGTTGTTAATCCACACTATGAGCTTTTTGTTAACCCATAGCTTTGCTAGCTTGCCCACCAGCAGGTGGGGCTGTATGGTGTTAAATGCTCTGCTGAAATCAATGAAATAAAATCTGAGGTCAACACAACTGGTCTCAGCCCAGATTGCAAAATTCTTCTGGTCCATATCCGGCCCACATCTGACATGTTCATCCGGCCCACATACCGCATGGAATGCTGGCACTTTGGCACTCCGCTCCCGTTTGCCAGAATTTGGCCACAACCATGCTATCACGATGCCAGATGTCAGGCAAGAACAAATGATGCTGCAAATGTGGGCCAATTTTGGTTCACTTAGGGGTCTATTCTCCCATTTGCGCTTAAGTCCTTTTTTAGGTGATTTGAGTTAAGTGCTTTTGAGTTAAGCGTATACTCCCCTGCGGGCTTCGATCAAGCCCACAGCGCATAACTTCTGAATGTGGGCGGACAAGGCAACGCTGTAACAAAGAAAGGATTCTTACCCCACACGCGGAAAAATCTGCAGGGCGCGGTAAAAGCCAGGCTCTCTGCACACCGGAGAAGTGTACACGCAACAGGTGGTGAGCAACCATCATCTCTGATGCATTTCACTGCACTGGAGGAGGAGGTGGCATCCACTCTTTCTGCAGTGGAAGTGCATGGAGAAGAACTTGGAGTGGATACGGATGAAGGAGGGTTAAGTAAAATGGTAATTTTTATTTGCCAATACTCAAAGTATCCACAGCGCATAACTCACGCCCACAGCGCATAACTTCTGAATGTGGGCGGACAAGGCAACGCTGTAACAAAGAAAGGATTCTTACCCCACACGCGGAAAAATCTGCAGGGCGCGGTAAAAGCCAGGCTCTCTGCACACCGGAGAAGTGTACACGCAACAGGTGGTGAGCAACCATCATCTCTGATGCATTTCACTGCACTGGAGGAGGAGGTGGCATCCACTCTTTCTGCAGTGGAAGTGCATGGAGAAGAACTTGGAGTGGATACGGATGAAGGAGGGTTAAGTAAAATGGTAATTTTTATTTGCCAATACTCAAAGTATCCCTGCGATAGATATTGGAAACAAGCTTAATATGGTTTTAAATATTTATTGTATTTTTTGGCATTTCAAGCAGTTGCGCAGTACATAGGCGTCATGGGCCGAGCCAGGGAATTTGGCGCAGATGCTTAATATACTCGTGTCATGATCGCACACAACCTGAACATTAATGCTGTGCCGATGTCTACGGTCTCTGTACATATTCTTATTAGTGGAAGGGGTTCTGATTGCAACGTGAGAGCAATCATTGGCTCCCACAACACTGGGAGACCTGGCGACCCAGTAGAACCCCTCGCTTAACTATCCGTCTTTCAGCTGGCGTTTCGGGGAACTTAATTAAGTGGCTGATGTGGTGCAGCATAGTGTCAACCAACTGTATCAGAAGCCTTGACACAGACGCCTGTGATATGTGCATAACATCACCAGCCACTCTCTGGAACCACCCAGATGCCAGGACCGACAGCGCAGATGAGACCTTGATGACCACCGGCATGTTTGTAATTGTTTGTAATGAGTCTGTAATTGAACTAATTGGAGAAGTGGCTGTTGCATAAAATCACATGATGATTTTGATTGATAATTTATTATGGTTATGAGAAATGTAGTTTAGATTTAAGGATCAACAATCGAATATTGAATGTCTCAACCTTTACCATGTTAAATAAAATAAAATTAATGTTTAAATTCGGCCTATAACCGACATCAAACGCAATATTCCATTTCGCCTTATGTTGGCACTTGACCTTCATACAGCCCTCAAAAGTGCTTAACAGAAAAAGCGTGTAAGCCAGGGGGAGAATACGTGTAAGTGTTATTTGCCTGAGAAGCGCCCGGAAACGCCCCGATTTTGGCCTTGCTCCGCCCAAAATGCGAAACTGCCTTAAGTCGAGGGGAGAATACGCTTAGGCTGAAAAGCGCGTACCTACGTGCTTTTTTCAATTTACACTCATGGGAGAATAGACCCCTTTCAGAGTGACTATTGTCCCCCTGCCAAATATTTGCCAGTTGTGGGCCATATTTGTTTTGTGATATGCGGGTCAAATTCAGCATTTACCACATGGGCCACTTTAGGCTCACATCTATTCTGTCCGGGCCAAAAGAATGCCGAAAGTGCCGGATCGTTGCCTGATGTGGCCCACATCCATTTGCTATCTGAGGGGTCATTCATTTCTTTAGGTCTGTTATCTTTGGGTACTGGTATGATTAAGGACTGCTTCCACTGAACTGGTATCAGTCCTGTGTCCACTGAATGCTGAAATAGCCTTTGAAAAGGGAGGAAAAGTGAATCGGCTCACAAGACCTTATAGCTAATTCTATCTGGTCCTTGAGATTTTCTGACATGGATCTGTGAGAATTGCTTCCTAACATCGGCAATGGAAATTATAATATCCCTGCATGTTAAATCTTTTATTTTACCAATTGACTCAGCTTGTTGTACAGAGTAGTCAACTGTGTCAAATCTGCAATAAAAACTATTAAATTCATTAGAAAAAGCATCATCATCTGTGGCGCAATCAATGGAAAGGACCCTAAGTCACCGGTTGCGCGACACTTTTCTGAAGCTAACCACCCAGCGTCTGACTTAAGCTTTATGGGCATCGACAGAGTTTTCTCTACCCGCAGGAGGAGTTGCACTGCACAGGCTCTTCTCCAGTGCAACGTGCGGTGGATATTCTATTTAAAAACTCTGCACCTTCAAGTTTTAAATGATGAATTTGATTTAACGTTTTCTGTTGGTGCATATTGTTTTTGCACACTGGTATTGGTTTCTGGTGCGATTATCTTAAATTCTCAGTAATACTCTCCATGTCTGCATATGTACCACTATACTGTAAATAATCTATTCATTTATTTACTTTTTTTCCTTTTTTTCTTTTCAGATATATTTTTCATTATTGTATATTTATCTAGACCATTGTCTGTTAACCACCACTAGGTGGATGGTGCCCTCTAAAATGTCAGGACTACACTCCAATCTGACCAGGCTGTTTGATTGACAAGTCTGCCGTCAACTTGACACAGTCTATATAAGGGCGTCTCTCCCCATTTTCTTTTTGCACTGAGGATGGTCTGATTGTGACCGAAAACGTTTTGCTCTGCACGCACTTTGGTAGCACTTTGCACTTTCTGATGTAATAAAACCTAATTATTTTTTGTATTGGCTATTTCGGTGTGCGAGTTTCTTTTGGTTGATGGGCTGATTTCGCCGATATGTTTGCATCTTTACCCTTCGATCAGACTCCTCCCTCTTTTCTCTTCTGTCCATATATTTTCTGTTCCTTCAGCTGTTTCTCTCTCATCAGCAGTTTTCCGCCCCTCTGAGCAGCCTCCTCTTCTCTCTCAGTCGCCCGCTTATCTAATTTAAATTTATTATTTCCTCTTCTTTTCTCTTTTTATTATTATTCTTCTTCTTATTATTATAAAAAATAATTATTACATTACAACGTAGTTTACCACCATCAGAGTGTGAATGAATAATGCCTCCATTGTAAAGCGTCTTTGAGTGTCCAAAAAAGCGCTATATAAAATTGATGCATTATTATTATTATTATTACTATTAAAATTTATCTTTAATATTATCAATGTATGAATGTCTAAGTCTAGTTAACTTCGCCATTCCTTCTAAGCTCCTATTTAGACGACATTCTATATTTGTATAATGTGGTATGCTTGCATTGTATTTTTTTTTTTTAAAAATAGTAAAAATTGTTTTCTAAAAAAGAAAAGTGACTGACATACTTGGTTTTTCCAGATCAGAGGAGATTTGCAGGCACAGCAAAGTTGGTCCCTGTCATCATAAGACCAGGGACCATAAGACCATCAAAAGACCAGCACACTCTCTTTACCAGGGTTTTATGTAATTTGCTGAAGTTCTTGCTCTCTCCATTCTGCTAAATTTTCCATGATGATGGCTACGCTACCAGAAAATCATGCCAATATTGCAACCTCAATTCAAAAAAAGTTAAGTTGCAGTCTAATATGTAAGTAAAAACAGAATTAAATGATTTGCAAATCTCATAAACCCACTTTTTATTTACAATAGAACATAGACAATACATCAGATGTTGAAAGTGAGACATTTTACCATTTCATGAATAATATAAGCTCATTTTGAATTTGCATGTTGAGGTTAATTGCTGGGGGAAACACTAATTATTTGTAACTTGTTTGATGACTTTACAAAATGATGAACAGATCAGTAAAGCTGGATCATACTTCAGTGCATTGGTCACATACAGGTCAGCTAGACAGATCGCTAACGCTTCTTAGCTGTGTTAAATGTAAATATGGACCTGCTTTGGTAATTCTATCATACTCTACAGTCTGAACCCTGGAGGCTGGTGATTGTGTAACTGAGTATTGATATTATTCAAAATGGATGGTAAAAAGTGACGGATTTGATGGCACTGGGCAGGCGATGTGTAAGTTTTATGAATTTCAGTTTTTCTCATGGAAAGTTGGTGTATCATAAACTCCACGCTAAATATAATTTGCTTCAATGTTGAAGATCGCACAATCTGAAAAGTGAACTGTCATCTGTATGCAGCATAACCCGCATTTGAACCAAAGTTCTGTGTATTGCTGATAGTTGAGTGCGACCGCAGTTGACACGGTTTATTTTCTGTGTTTGGGATTGTGGGTGCACACGGTCGTGCTTGCATGTATGCTTGCACCGGCACCGCCTGTTATAAATACCGCATTCCCGCATCCCTCTCTGGGCCAGATGGGAGGGGAAGCCGGCAGTGCTGCAAACTTAATCTCTCTCTGGGTCATTCCACGTCAAATCATCCAGGGGGTGCCTGGTCACCTCCTCAATACAATTTGGAATCTATTTGAGATACTGGCCTAATATTTGGCATTTTTTAAATTTTGTGTGAATATTTACATTTTCAAAAATGTTCAAGGAGGTGACCTGGAAAATTTCTCAAAATCTGGATGATTTGACATGGAACGACCCCTCTTCAGACTGACTGCGCCTGACTGACCCATCAGTGTCCTACAACTACTCAGCTAGGTTGGAGATGAGAGTGTCACCTTCAGTCCATTTTGTGTGTTTGTGTGTGTGTGCGCGTGTGTGTGTGTGTGTGTGTGTGTTTGTGTGTGTGTGTGTTGCTGCAGGCCCGCTCTGACACTCACACCACACAAATACTCAGGCTCACTGACATGCTCACACACCTGTAAACAAGCTCAGTCACATACATATAAATACAGCCACTCATTAACATGCTCCAAAGCCAACTTATGCACACAAAAGTGGTCATGCGCACACACACGGTCAGTTATGTGGACACAGACACAAATGGTTACAGCCATGCTGTACCTGTCTGTAACAGCCACCAAAATCATTGTGTTCGACCTTCGCTCCCAGCACATAATCCACATGGCAAAACACCACATAACCTTCTGCCCGTATTGAGAGGATTAAACGGTAACACATGCTTTTCCCTCAAATATCTTTGGTATACTTAAAATGAGAAGGGCTGCTTGGCCCTGTTCCTGGAGATCTACAAACCTGTAGGTTTTCACTCCAACCCTAACAAAGCTCATCTCATTCAACAGCTAGAGCAGGGCTGCCCAACCCTGTTCCTGGAGATCTACCATCCTGTAGGTTTTCACTCCAACCCTAACAAAGCTCATCTCATTTAACAGCTAGAGCAGGGCTGCCCAACCCTGTTCCTGGAGATCTACCATCCTGTAGGTTTTTACTCCAACCCTAACAAAGCTCATCTCATTCAACAGCTAGAGCAGGGCAGCCCTACCCTGTTCCTGGAGATCTACCATCCTGTAGGTTTTCACTCCAACCCTAACAAAGCTCACCTCATTCAACAGCCAGAGCAGCATTGTGCTGCTTCATGTGTGCCTGATACTTACTGAATATACAGTATTTGTGTAAAACACATTGTGTTTCATATTTGTATAAATTGATCTCCAGAAATAAAGCTTAAATAAAATTTCTTTTATTTGATTATTTGATTATTGATTGGAAAACAGGGACTTTACTCTGAGGCAAGAGGAACTTCATTTTACCTGGCAGATGTACTTTAATGTGAAGGTAAAAAGACCACAGAAGACTACAGTTAATAACTTAAATAACATTTACGCTTCCTCAGAATTATCTGTGATATTAATATTGTGTCCCTGTATTTGCTGTACAATAGCACCACAGAAATATATGAAGTTTGGATTGACTCTTAATATATTTTCATCGTTTTTATATGATCACCTTAATTGATTTTCTTGCTGAAACATTGTAATATTTATATAATATATGACACTATTTTTCTTCATTAATATTTGTGAATTGTGAAACTGCAAGATTTTAAAACGGTCAGGATTGCCAGCAAACTTGACTTATGAAGGTCTTAAAGGGTTTTTTTTTTCCTGGGATAAATCAGGGGACCAAGTGGACCATCTGGATTCGACAACAGAGAGGAAAAGTGTGCGGGTGGAGTTCATTCTGTGTGGCATCCAGTCCAGCCTGCCTGTCCTCTGTATATCAGTATCATGGACTGAGTCAGCAGCTCCCTGAGTACTAGTGCCAGCGCAGAACGACCAAACGACCAGAACGACTGATGCATTATTCTCTGAAATAAAAGACATCTAAACTGCTCTATTTTTTCTGTGATATGATAATTCTGTAAATTCAAGAGGGAATGTCAATCAAACAGGAATGGACAGCAGGACTTCCTGTCAAATGATGCCCCAACAGGAAAACGGAATACGCAATCTGGGCTCTGATTAGGCAGTACACATTGTAATGGACTTGAAATTGCGAGAAAAATTGGTTTGACAATTAAAGATTTATAAAAATATTAAAAAATGCTTTGACAGCACAAATATATTTGATTTGGTTCAGTTTAAGTGTGCTGGCTTTATCTCTGGGCAGCTCCAGATTGCAGCACCTTCAATTTAGGTTGCCATGGAGACCAGCAGGTGCTGATCAGGATCCTGAGAGATCACTAGCGGAGAGGGCATTTCCATCCTAGAAGAGGCTGGGTCAGAATGGCCACATTCACTGTGCCCAGATTAACTGTCCCCCTTCACCCGGCAGTTTTCAATATGAAGAATAAACTCTAATCACGACCCAGTGACACACGTGCTTTGAGAATGGAAGAGAACATTTGAGCTGTGAGTTTCAGTGGCGGGGACATGAGTACCGAGCTTTAAGGACTGGCACTGGTACCAGTAATGTGGCTGTGAGATTCACAGAGGCTCCAAGGCCTTCAAATTCCACATATTCCACAGACAGGCCGATTCTCACTCATACTGCAATAAACATGTCCAAAGTCAAGGCTAAACACACAAACTTATTTTCAAGAATTTTTAGGAACAAAAAACTAAAATCTGCTTTAAGTTGATAGGAATGATACTGATAAATAATAATAAGAAATCAGAGTTTAATAGGATGTAATGTGGAAAAGAGCCACTAGATGGCACTTTTTTTTTTGTGAAGCCCAGTCTGGAGCTCGGTTTGGGCATATCCTGGCCATGTCTGAGAGGGGAAGACCCAGAGAATAAAAAAAAAGTCTAAAAGGTGGGAGGGGGCTGCAAAAGAGTATATAAGGAGAGAAATTGAGAGAGTAAAGTAGTAGGAGAAATTACAAGGAGAAGGATACATTTGACCAGACCAGTCATTCTGTTCAAGACCTGTGAAGCTTTTTGTGGATTTTTGCCTGTGTTGGAGCATTTTCCTCAACCGGAACATCACCAAGCAACCCAACCAAAGGGACTGTAAATATTTTTTTTCTTGTATATTATCAACCTTGGTCAGTAGTATAAATTGTAGGTTAGTGTTCATCTTTGTTTAATTAAATCTGTTTGAGTTTTAAAATTTTATCTGTCATCCCTTGCTGTTGTAAAAGTCATAACAAATTGGGGCCATAACAAGGAGAACAATTGCAAACTGGCAGCACTGGATGTGTAAGGAGGGTGAGGGTAAAGGCGCATCAGCTTGGGGAGGGATTACTTGAGATGTGATGTCACACTTACATCTGATGTTACTCTACAGAGTATGAACCCTCAGACTCTCATCACCCCTCATACAGGAAACAGCCCAGAGAACTGAGCTCAACATAGCAGTGTGTGTGTGTGTGTGTGTGTGTGTGGATATTTGTGTGTATGTGTAAATGTTAGATCATATACAAGTGAGTGTGGGTGTGTGTGTGGATATTTGGTTGTGTGTAAATGTTAGATCATATATGAGTGAGTGTGTGTGTGGTGTGTATTTGTGTGTATATGTTAGATCGTATATGAGTGTGAGTGTAAGTGTGTGTGTGTTAGTATGTAAGAGTGTGAGTTTGTGTGTGTGTGTGTTTGTGTTAGATTGTATATGAGTGTGTGTGTATGTGTGTGTGCGTGTGTGTGTGCATATGTGTGAGTGTAAGAATATGAGTGTAAGCATGTGTGTGTTTGTGTGTTAGATTGTATATGAGTGTGTGTGTGTGTGTGTATGTGTGTGTGCGTGTGTGTGTGCATATGTGTGAGTGTAAGAATGTGAGTGTAAGCATGTGTGTGTGTGTGTGTTAGATCGTATATGAGTGTGTGTGTGTGTGTGTGTGTGTGAGTGTGAGCTAGTGTAAGAGTGTTTCTGTGCGTGTGTGTCCCTCACTCAGGCTGCGGCGAGTGTAAACTGATGTTTAAGAGAGATAGATGAACAGGAGACTCACAGCCTTGTATGGACTGGATCCCTGCTCCTGTAGCACACACTACATACCCAAGGAGCGGCTCCATAGCCCAGGGGGAGCCTGCCTGACTGATCACTGCGGAGTCCCACAGTTCAGCCCCCTATGACTAGCATCTGATGAGATGCTGCTGGGCCCTAAGTCTGGTCCTTACCGCAGAACCACCCCAGCGGGCTTGGTATCGTTTTCTCTTGCTTGTCCCATAAGCAACAGTTTCCTTGTGCATTTCTCCCTGACCACCATCCTGAAATAACTTTTTATTGCCTGATCGCAGGTGAGTTTTAAAAGTGTGCTTTTCTCAACCTCAGAGAACTGTGAGGTTGTTAATTCTACCACATTTAAAATCAGGGCTTGTTTGAAACTGTTTTTCTGTCTTTCTTTCAGTAATCGAGGAGGCCAGGATTAGACCTGGGGAAGTATTGAAAGTAATAATGTAGCGGTACCTAATGTGTTAATTATGTAGGTCATAACCTTGGGCCTGGTATTGGGTGATTTTAACAATTTAATCAGCCTTCACGATCAGATTTCAAACCTATGAACACGGCATGCTGTCCATCAACGGACCTACTGAGAGCTCGCGCCCAACTACGTTTCAGAGAAGAGGCCGCCAGACTCGCGTGCAGCTCCTCGCGGCTGAAAATGAGCGACTGTTCCGCGTTCAGCGCGCGACTCTGTCCGCGCGCGGAGTTAGCGGCGCAGCCGCCGGATCAGATGCAGCCGGGCAACGGACGGGACGCGAGGCAGTAAACAAAATGTCAGATGACGGTGTAAGTTTTTGTTTATTAAAGAGTCGTAGTGTAGCATGTGACAAACAGTAAGCTGGGTTTCGTTTGGAAACAAACAACGATCATCGTCAAACACACGAGGTGACTCATTCAAGATCAAAAAAAAATCTGAGGTATGTACTGAGCAATAAAGCGATTGGTTATTGGGAATTTGGGATTTTTTCCCCCCGATTTTACTCTCAATATTGGTCGATTTTGAAAGATCACACCATTAAGGTCCTTTCTCAATGTTTCCTTACTTGATGCTCTTAGCAACAGTAGGCATGAGTGGATGCAGGTGCCAAAAGGTACCCGCAGTCAGTACTTGTGGCCCCTGGACTTTCTCCAACATACTTTCAGTTTGCGTATTTTCTCCACTCATCTGACACCCCACGTGTGCTGGAAGGATCGCGGACTGCAGTCATTTACCCGGGATCCTCGTTAGGAATCGGCGACATTAATGTTGTCACGCGTTCCTGATCTGAGACTTGCCCTGAATCACTGGGGTTGCTGTCGGTAGCCAGTTACATTGTGCACGTCAGTATTTTTAGCGATCGGGAAATCGGAGATCGCTCGGGCCATACTTCATGCTTCAGTGCCGAGCAAATCGGCCTGATATAAAGTTACCCGCAAGTCATTTGCAACCACAAAACACTGAACCGTCGTTACAACAGAGTTTCTATGCTTAATGTTTTCAGTTTTTCTTAATTTTTGCGTGAAATGCTTATGTGGGGATACAATACCAGCGCAAGTGACTGTTTGTAAGAAGATGCAGTGATTACTGAATCAGCCGTGAGCTCCGTTATAACAGGTGAGTCGGTAGAACTTTCCCCTGTCAATGAGAAAAACATGGCAACTTTGATTTTTGTTTAACTGCGCTGAATCTTTCGGTGAAATGCTTTTAGGGAAAGCAGCCCACTGTACATATCGACGAGCTCCTTCATACATGGAGGGGTTAAATCATTTGAGACAATAATTGTAGAAGCTGCTCTCTGTTTCAAACACAAATATCAACATATTGTTTTATAATTCAAATCGCTATGTCGGTACACTTTATGTTCTTCTCTGTCGAGCACTATTGTGTTGTGTCATGTGACGTCGCACATAGTTTGTGATGAAAGTATGTTGTCAATCGCACGCACGCACGCGCGCGCGCGCGCACATCCTCTTGGTTGGTTCAGTTGCATCAGGGAAGATCAGTGGTCTTCAGAAAGAAAGTGCGAATCCAAAACAGTTTCGGAATTGACTGGTAATTCTCACATAGGGCTATTAAATCACCACACAGTGGAAGTTGGTCGGTTGTTTTACTTTCTGCATTTGATGTACTCCTGGATGAAAAATGACGTTTTTTCAGGGTGGGGGATATGTAATTGAGAGGAAGGTTCAGATTTGGAGGCGGAAGTTGTCTGACTCTTGTCACTCAGTGACTACGTAACTTGAGAAAAGTTTGAGATGACGTCAGATCTTGCGGATGGGATTTTTACTTGCGGGAAAATCACAGCGCTCTTTTATGAGGCATTGTGAACAGGGCAGAATTTTTGCAGTGTAATTATATCCATGGTTGAAACATACAAGTATGACCCACTGAAAGATGTTGCAGTTTGATTGCATGGTGACTTTTAAGATGAGACTTATACAGGGGTCCTTTGTTCAGTCTATTTACAGCACATTCTGATCGAGGATCATGCTTACTGTGCCAGTGTTCTGACCTTTCCCATTATGAGCTAGAACTTTAAACTGATCCTGGATCAGTGGCGGTGGTCTGTAACACTGCAGGGCTCTTTCCATTATATTATCTTCAACATACCTCTTTCCTTTTTGTCCGTCCACCTACCTCAGACATTCAGTGGGATTCACCATCAACATTCACTTTTTCTTCAGTTTTTCATGAGGTAGATTCAACATTAAATAGCCCTCTATTCCTACTGTAGGAAAAAATCATAAATATTCTGTATCAGCTGGTAGCAGCGCTTCACTGAGGCTACATCACACTTATATTGAGAGAAATATTCAAACCCAGGGTGCCATATTATGGCCACAACATTATACCAAATTGAAAACTTCTAGATTTCACATTATTTTATATACATTTTCCTGTAATTCAGCAGGACATATTTGGAATCCTTTGAAGCCTCTGGGTTTCCACTAGAATTTAAAGGTTAAAGTAGGACTGCTGTTCGGCAGGTTTGAAAACAGCAGCTGCATCTGATGGACCCAGATACACACACACACATTCTCTCTCTCTCTCTTTCTTCTTGTTTCCAGTGACATCAGCCTCTATGATCTTTATGTTGACATGCTCATGTTAATTACCAATGACTAAACTGCTCTGTATCTGTGAATGGGACGGGTCTGTGTTAGATGTTATTAACAAATCTCACAGCTTTATTTTGACCACAAGAGCAGTTGTGATTAAGCCGGAACTAAAATAGGCCTCAGCGACGTGAGTAAAATGATCTTAGTTTCATCAGTGATTTAACCCATCCCATCGATGGAAGCTAGTTTCTGCTCAACTGCTGAGGCTAAAATTTGAACTGTCTCTTGTACTCAAAAGGAGCTTTTCAGGGAAGAAAACCCCAAGTCACTATGAGCAAAGGATGAATGAAAACAGGAAAAGATACTCGTGGAGAAGTACTCAAGAATCACTTCACTCCAACGAGATTCATTTTGTCCATGATCACCAGCTGCCACAGGAGTCTATTTGTTAAATTGTGGTCACTCACTCATTCACACACTCACTCATTCACTCACTCACCCACTCACTCATTTACACTCACTCATTCACTTGCTCACTCACTCACTCACTCGATCACTCACACACACTCACTCATTCACTTGCTCACTCACTCGCACTCTTTCTCTCACTCACACACACACTCACTCATTCACACTCACTCATTCACTTGCTCATTCACTCACTAACTCACTCACTCACTCACTCACTCACACACCCACACTCACACCCTCCCTCAGTCAGTCATTCAATCAGTCAGTCAGTCACTCTCACTCACTCACTTTTGGACGCTTATACGGGATGCTTATTGGGGATGTTTAGTGGAACACGCGCTCATTACGTGCCACGAATCTGCGGAGTTGTGTGCGTATTATCTTCTCTCCAAATAAGTCTCGATGAAGTAAATAATTGAAGTGAAACTCAACCAAGCGGCAACCTGCGGGGCTGACAAGTGAAGCAGATGCGAAAGTGCCAAAAGCTGCAGTTCCTCGAATAGCCACTTGAGGCTGACTGCAGAAACGAGTCAATCCCCATTGACCCTTATGTTAAAAAGCCCAGTTTTACAGCAAAAATTAACATGTTTACAGCCTGGTTTAAAATACGGTTTTGGTCTCTGTGGCTAATTTTCCCCTTCGTGAAAACTGTGGGGGGAGTGAATTTTTTTGTAATTCCACTATTTACATTATATGAAGGCATACAATTTCTGCATAATTAAGGGCGTGGCCACTTTGAGTGACAGAACCTTGAATTACACAGTCTCTGGGCAGGAGTCATCTCATCCGGTTATGTTGTGGCTCGGCTAGAGCGGAGCGGTAGATAACTCAGAGTGGCGACACCCATTGACTTCGTTATTCGAGTGGTCACATGGTTCGCGGGGAAGCGCTATAGTTCCAAGCAAACACCGTGCTGTCATTATCTCCTATGGGACAGACAGCAGCGATTGCGTTACTGAACGTTAAATATTACATTAAACTTTACACAATTGCCGCACACATATTTATCTTTATGAATTACATTATTTACATACTTGTTTATTGAGGTCATGCTTCTACTACTAAGATCATGTCATAGCTTTTGGAGGGAATGATTCATGTTAGCATCAGTGAGCTAGTACTTATACATACCGTTGATCCGCTTTAATTTCACGTAAATTTAACCCCGTACTTACACTGTCATGGGGATGGATAATTTAACATATTTTAACAAGTTACATTATTGGGTTACCAGGGTCTGCCTTTATCTTCTGGTTTTACCCACAACTTACCATGTTAAAGTTCTGCTGACCTGTTATATCATTCAGTGTCACGCCAGTTCTTCCTTAAAGCAAAGGTGCACCACTGTGCTCGTTTCAGAGCCCTTGATATTCTCAATTCTAATGTTAAGATAAAATGAATGAAAGACATGTAACCTGCAGCTGGTGAGACCAGGAGACTGAATGAGATGAAATACAATGACTGATGCAAGGAAAGGTTTTCAACAATAAGATTTTTATTGAACAGTGGACAACAGGACGGCACAGAAATTGAAGTTGACAAACAAATTAAACTAGGAGGGGTGCAGGTGTGAGAGAGTGAACCATGAACAACAAAGAGCAAAAGAAATACAAAGAAATACAACTCACAGATCTAAGAAATACAACTCTTAGAACAAGAAAGAAACTGTGTGGCATGAAAATTTGTGGAATTACAAATAATTAAATAAAGGAGTTGGGGACATTAGAAATACAAGGGCCAAGAATGTTGGAAGAGGTTTGCAAAAATACACACCTCTCTCTTACTTGTAGCGCTGTTGTTGCTACATTTTTATCTTTAGCTCTGTTCACCAGCCAATCACAGCTCAGCTGATTATCAACGAGGGAACGCCCACTTAAATCAGCCCATTCTCCAGAGGAAAGAGAATATCTGGCAGAGAGTGGCCTAAGAATTATAGATTTTTATGACATTTTTGATTAAAAGTTTATGAAACCTCCCCTTTTGAGATTTTAAGAATATCCAGTAATATCACAGTTTGAAAAATGGCATAATATGGCACCTTCAGAAGTTGCAATGAGGAGGCAGCCTGGGCTTTGCATTATTTTTGACCTTTTTCAGATTCCTTTGTTATATGAGCTGTGTCTGCATTACAGGTGTGACCGTTTACAACTGGACACACCTGCAGTGTACTCACAAATGTGTGTGCAGCTCTCAGCTTCGCAGGATATAATGTGTGTGTGTATTTGTGTGTGTGTGGAGCAGGCCAGGACAGCCTGAGAGAGGTGATCCTCGGCTGATTCCCTTGGGCCGTAGTGACATGTGACCCCAGTACCCGATGGTGTTCTGAGCGGAAACAGACCAGCTAAAGTAAAGGCCTTTGCACAGCTGTGAATTCCAGCCGACAGTTCTTCACAATACAGCTTTATATCAGTCTGTCCCTGCCTCCTCTGCATTTGTAGAGCTCTTTTTTAATCCCATAAAACCCAAGCACTGATGTACAGGTCCATAAAGTGCAGCTGCTGTATTCAAACCTGTGGAACTTCAGGCCCATGTGTATAAAATGATGTGGAAGATATAGATATCTTTAATTTGATGTAATGTTGTTGCCATCAAATCATAGCATCCTGGGTTTGAATATTTATATCAGTATAAATGTGACGTAACTTCAGTGAAGCGCTGTAATCAGCAGATACAGAATTTGTGTGCGATTTTGTCCTACAATATGAAAAACAAGCTTATTCTGACCTTTAACCAACTGCAGAGAAAACATACATGAAAAGTCAGAGTTTACAACAGAGGTGTCAAACTGACCCATAAAAGGGCCGAGAGGCTGCTAATTTTCAGTCCTACCAAACAGAAGCACACCTGAAACCACTGATTTAATCAACTGATCTAGGTCTGCACAACTGATAAGTTGTATCAGGTGTGCTTCTGCATTATTGGATTGAAAACCTGCAGCCTCTTGGCCCTTTTACGGGTCAGTTTGACACTGCTGTTTTAAAAGGTTAAGTACTAGGTCAATTATGAGCACTTCTTTATGTGCTGTTACATTAACAGCACTTCTCTATTTGCGGTTATGTACACATCACTTCTCAATAAGCTGTTATGTACACATCACTCCACAATAAGCTGTTATGTACACAACACTTCTCTATGTGCTGTTATGTACACAGCACTTCTCTATGCACTGTTATGTACCCATCACTTCTCTATGTGCTGTTACGTACACAGCACTTCTGTATGTGCTGTTATGTACACAGCATTTCTCTATGCGCTGTTACATAAACAGCACTTCTCTATTTGCTGTTTTGTACACATCACTTCTCAATAAGCTGTTATGTACACAGCTCTTCTCTATGCGCTGTTATGTACACAGCACTTCTCTATGTGCTGTTACGTACACAGCACTTCTGTATGTGCTGTTATGTTCACAGCACTTCTGTATGTGCTGTGATGTACACAGCACTTCTGTATGTGCTGTGATGTATGCAGCGCTTCTGTATGTGCTGTTATGTACACAGCACTTCTGTATGTGCTGTAATGTACACAGCACTTCTGTATGTGCTGTGATGTACACAGCACTTCTGTATGTGCTGTGATGTATGCAGCGCTTCTGTATGTGCTGTTATGTACACAGCACTTCTCCATGCACTGTTATGTACACAGCGCTTCTGTATGTGCTGTTATGTACACAGCAATTCTCCATGCACTGTTATGTACACAGCACTTTTGTATGTGCTGTGATGTATGCAGCGCTTCTGTATGTGCTGTTATGTACACAGCACTGCTGTATGTGCTGTTATGTATGCAGCGCTTCTGTATGTGCTGTTATGTACGCAGCGCTTCTCCATGCGCTGTTATGTACACAGCACTTCTGTATGTGCTGTTATGTACACAGCACTTCTGTATGTGCTGTTATGTACACAACACTTCTGTATGTGCTGTTATGTACACAGCACTTCTGTATGTGCTGTTATGTACACAGCACTTCTGTATGTGCTGTGATGTACACAGCACTTCTGTATGTGCTGTGATGTACACAGCACTTCTCTATGTGCTGTTATGTACACAGCACTTCTACATGCACTGTTATGTACACAGCACTTCTGTATGTGCTGTAATGTATGCAGCACTTCTGTATGTGCTATTATGTACACAGCACTTCTGTATGTGCTGTTATGTACACAGCACTTCTGTATGTGCTGTGATGTATGCAGCACTTCTGTATGTGCTGTAATGTGCACAGCACTTCTGTATGTGCTGTGATGTACACAGCACTTCTCTATGTGCTGTTATGAACACAGCCCTTCTGTATGTGCTGTTATGTACACAGCACTTCTGTATGTGCTGTTATGTACACAGCACTTCTGTATGTGCTGTGATGTACACAGCACTTCTGTATGTGCTGTAATGTACACAGCACTTCTCTATGTGCTGTTATGTACACAGCACTTCTCCATGCACTGTTATGCACACAGCACTTCTGTATGTGCTGTTATGTACACAGCACTTCTGTATGTGCTGTGATGTATGCAGCACTTCTGTATGTGCTGTTATGTACACAGCACTTCTGTATGTGCTGTTTTGTACACAGCACTTCTGTATGTGCTGTTATGTACACAGCACTGCTGTATGTGCTGTTATGTACACAGCACTTCTCCATGCATATGTACACAGCGCTTCTGTATGTGCTGTTATGTACGCAGCACTTATCCATGCACTGTTATGTACACAGCACTTCTGTATGTGCTGTGATGTATGCAGCGCTTCTGTATGTGCTGTTATGTACACAGCACTGCTGTATGTGCTGTTATGTATGCAGCGCTTCTGTATGTGCTGTTATGTACACAGCACTTCTCCATGCACTGTTATGTAAACAGCACTTCTGTATGTGCTGTTATGTACACAGCACGTCTGTATGTGCTGTTATGTACACAGCACTTCTGTATGTGCTGTGATGTACACAGCACTTCTGTATGTGCTGTTATGTACACAGCACTTCTGTATGTGCTGTGATGTACACAGCACTTCTCTATGTGCTGTTATGTACACAGCACTTCTGTATGTGCTGTAATGTACACAGCACTTCTCTATGTGCTGTTATGTACACAGCACTTCTCCATGCACTGTTATGCACACAGCACTTCTGTATGTGCTGTTATGTACACAGCACGTCTGTATGTGCTGTTATGTACACAGCACTTCTGTATGTGCTGTGATGTACACAGCACGTCTGTATGTGCTGTTATGTACACAGCACTTCTGTATGTGCTGTGATGTACACAGCACTTCTGTATGTGCTGTTATGTACACAGCACTTCTGTATGTGCTGTGATGTACACAGCACGTCTGTATGTGCTGTTATGTACACAGCACGTCTGTATGTGCTGTTATGTACACAGCACTTCTGTATGTGCTGTGATGTACACAGCACGTCTGTATGTGCTGTTATGTACACAGCACTTCTGTATGTGCTGTGATGTACACAGCACTTCTGTATGTGCTGTTATGTAAACAGCACTTCTGTATGTGCTGTTATGTACACAGCACGTCTGTATGTGCTGTTATGTACACAGCACTTCTGTATGTGCTGTGATGTACACAGCACTTCTGTATGTGCTGTTATGTACACAGCACTTCTGTATGTGCTGTGATGTACACAGCACTTCTCTATGTGCTGTTATGTACACAGCACCTCTGTATGTGCTGTTATGTACACAGCACTTCTGTATGTGCTGTTATGTACACAGCACTTTTGTATGTGCCTTGATGTACACAGCACTTCTGTATGTGCTGTGATGTACACAGCACTTCTCTATGTGCTGTTATGTGCACAGCACTTCTCCATGCACTGTTATGTACACAGCACTTCTGTATGTGCTGTTATGTGCACAGCACTTCTGTATGTGCTGTTATGTACACAGCACTTTTGTATGTGCCTTGATGTACACAGCACTTCTGTATGTGCTGTGATGTACACAGCACTTCTCTATGTGCTGTTATGTACACAGCACTTCTCCATGCACTGTTATGTACACAGCACTTCTGTATGTGCTGTTATGTACACAGCACTTCTGTATGTGCTGTTATGTACACAGCACTTCTGTATGTGCTATGATGTATGCAGCACTTCTGTATGTGCTGTTATGTACACAGCACTTCTGTATGTGCTGTTATGTACACAGCACTTCTCCATGCACTGTTATGTACACAGCACTTCTGTATGTGCTGTTATGTACACAGCACTTCTGTATGTGCTGTGATGTATGCAGCACTTCTGTATGTGCTTTTATGTACACAGCACTTCTGTATGTGCTGTGATGTACACAACACTTCTCTAAGTGCTGTTATGTACACAGCACTTCTATATGTGCTGTTATGTACACATCACTTCTGTATATGCTGTTATGTACACAGCACTTCTGTATGTGCTGTGATGTACACAGCACTTCTGTATGTGCTGTGATGTACACAGCACTTCTGTATGTGCTGTTATGTACACAACACTTCTCCATGCACTGTTATGTACACAGCACTTCTGTATGTGCTGTTATGTACACAGCACTTCTGTATGTGCTGTGATGTATGCAGCACTTCTGTATGTGCTGTTATGTACACAGCACTTCTGTATGTGCTGTTATGTACGCAGCACTGCTGTATGTGCTGTTATGTACACAGCACTTCTGTATGTGCTGTTATGTACACAGCACTTCTGTATGTGCTGTTATGTACACAGCACTTCTGTATGTGCTGTTATGTACACAGCACTTCTGTATGTGCTGTTATGTACACAGCACTTCTGTATGTGCTGTGATGTACACAGCACTTCTGTATGTGCTGTTATGTACACAGCACTTCTGTATGTGCTGTTATGTACGCAGCACTGCTGTATGTGCTGTTATGTACACAGCACTTCTGTATGTGCTGTTATGTACACAGCACTTCTCCATGCACTGTTATGTACACAGCACTTCTGTATGTGCTGTTATGTACACAGCACGTCTGTATGTGCTGTTATGTACACAGCACTTCTGTATGTGCTGTGATGTACACAGCACTTCTGTATGTGCTGTTATGTACACAGCACTTCTGTATGTGCTGTGATGTACACAGCACTTCTCTATGTGCTGTTATGTACACAGCACCTCTGTATGTGCTGTTATGTACACAGCACTTCTGTATGTGCTGTTATGTACACAGCACTTTTGTATGTGCCTTGATGTACACAGCACTTCTGTATGTGCTGTGATGTACACAGCACTTCTCTATGTGCTGTTATGTGCACAGCACTTCTCCATGCACTGTTATGTACACAGCACTTCTGTATGTGCTGTTATGTGCACAGCACTTCTGTATGTGCTGTTATGTACACAGCACTTTTGTATGTGCCTTGATGTACACAGCACTTCTGTATGTGCTGTGATGTACACAGCACTTCTCTATGTGCTGTTATGTACACAGCACTTCTCCATGCACTGTTATGTACACAGCACTTCTGTATGTGCTGTTATGTACACAGCACTTCTGTATGTGCTGTTATGTACACAGCACTTCTGTATGTGCTATGATGTATGCAGCACTTCTGTATGTGCTGTTATGTACACAGCACTTCTGTATGTGCTGTTATGTACACAGCACTTCTCCATGCACTGTTATGTACACAGCACTTCTGTATGTGCTGTTATGTACACAGCACTTCTGTATGTGCTGTGATGTATGCAGCACTTCTGTATGTGCTTTTATGTACACAGCACTTCTGTATGTGCTGTGATGTACACAACACTTCTCTAAGTGCTGTTATGTACACAGCACTTCTATATGTGCTGTTATGTACACATCACTTCTGTATATGCTGTTATGTACACAGCACTTCTGTATGTGCTGTGATGTACACAGCACTTCTGTATGTGCTGTGATGTACACAGCACTTCTGTATGTGCTTTTATGTACACAACACTTCTCCATGCACTGTTATGTACACAGCACTTCTGTATGTGCTGTTATGTACACAGCACTTCTGTATGTGCTGTGATGTATGCAGCACTTCTGTATGTGCTGTTATGTACACAGCACTTCTGTATGTGCTGTTATGTACGCAGCACTGCTGTATGTGCTGTTATGTACACAGCACTTCTGTATGTGCTGTTATGTACACAGCACTTCTGTATGTGCTGTTATGTACACAGCACTTCTGTATGTGCTGTTATGTACACAGCACTTCTGTATGTGCTGTTATGTACACAGCACTTCTGTATGTGCTGTGATGTACACAGCACTTCTGTATGTGCTGTTATGTACACAGCACTTCTGTATGTGCTGTTATGTACGCAGCACTGCTGTATGTGCTGTTATGTACACAGCACTTCTGTATGTGCTGTTATGTACGCAGCACTGCTGTATGTGCTGTTATGTACACAGCACTTCTGTATGTGCTGTTATGTACACAGCACTTCTGTATGTGCTGTGATGTATGCAGCACTTCTGTATGTGCTGTTATGTACACAGCACTTCTGTATGTGCTGTTTTGTACACAGCACTTCTGTATGTGCTGTTATGTACACAGCACTGCTGTATGTGCTGTTATGTACACAGCACTTCTCCATGCATATGTACACAGCGCTTCTGTATGTGCTGTTATGTACGCAGCACTTATCCATGCACTGTTATGTACACAGCACTTCTGTATGTGCTGTGATGTATGCAGCGCTTCTGTATGTGCTGTTATGTAAACAGCACTGCTGTATGTGCTGTTATGTATGCAGCGCTTCTGTATGTGCTGTTATGTACACAGCACTTCTCCATGCACTGTTATGTAAACAGCACTTCTGTATGTGCTGTTATGTACACAGCACGTCTGTATGTGCTGTTATGTACACAGCACTTCTGTATGTGCTGTGATGTACACAGCACTTCTGTATGTGCTGTTATGTACACAGCACTTCTGTATGTGCTGTGATGTACACAGCACTTCTCTATGTGCTGTTATGTACACAGCACCTCTGTATGTGCTGTTATGTACACAGCACTTCTGTATGTGCTGTTATGTACACAGCACTTTTGTATGTGCCTTGATGTACACAGCACTTCTGTATGTGCTGTGATGTACACAGCACTTCTCTATTTGCTGTTATGTGCACAGCACTTCTCCATGCACTGTTATGTACACAGCACTTCTGTATGTGCTGTTATGTGCACAGCACTTCTGTATGTGCTGTTATGTACACAGCACTTTTGTATGTGCCTTGATGTACACAGCACTTCTGTATGTGCTGTGATGTACACAGCACTTCTGTATGTGCTGTTATGTACACAGCACTTCTCCATGCACTGTTATGTACACAGCACTTCTGTATGTGCTGTTATGTACACAGCACTTCTGTATGTGCTGTTATGTACACAGCACTTCTGTATGTGCTATGATGTATGCAGCACTTCTGTATGTGCTGTTATGTACACAGCACTTCTGTATGTGCTGTCATGTACACAGCACTTCTCCATGCACTGTTATGTACACAGCACTTCTGTATGTGCTGTTATGTACACAGCACTTCTGTATGTGCTGTGATGTATGCAGCACTTCTGTATGTGCTGTTATGTACACAGCACTTCTGTATGTGCTGTGATGTACACAACACTTCTCTAAGTGCTGTTATGTACACAGCACTTCTGTATGTGCTGTTATGTACACATCACTTCTGTATATGCTGTTATGTACACAGCACTTCTGTTTGTGCTGTGATGTACACAGCACTTCTGTATGTGCTGTTATGTACACAGCACTTCTCCATGCACTGTTATGTACACAGAACTTCTGTATGTGCTGTTATGTACACAGCACTTCTGTATGTGCTGTGATGTATGGAGCACTTCTGTATGTGCTGTTATGTACACAGCACTTCTGTATGTGCTGTTATGTACGCAGCACTGCTGTATGTGCTGTTATGTACACAGCACTTCTGTATGTGCTGTTATGTACACAGCACTTCTGTATGTGCTGTTATGTACACAGCACTTCTGTATGTGCTGTTATGTACACAGCACTTCTGTATGTGCTGTTATGTACACAGCACTTCTGTATGTGCTGTGATGTACACAGCACTTCTGTATGTGCTGTTATGTACACAGCACTTCTGTATGTGCTGTTATGTACGCAGCACTGCTGTATGTGCTGTTATGTACGCAGCACTTCTGTATGTGCTGTTATGTACACAGCACTTCTGTATGTGCTGTTATGTATGCAGCACTGCTGTATGTGCTGTTATGTACGCAGCACTTCTGTATGTGCTGTTATGTACACAGCACTTCTGTATGTGCTGTTATGTACACAGCACTTCTGTATGTGCTGTGATGTATGCAGCACTTCTGTATGTGCTGTTATGTACGCAGCACTTCTGTATGTGCTGTTATGTACGCAGCACTGCTGTATGTGCTGTTATGTACACAGCACTTCTGTATGTGCTGTTATGTACACAGCACTTCTGTATGTGCTGTTATGTACGCAGCACTGCTGTATGTGCTGTCATGTACACAGCACTTCTGTATGTGCTGTTATGTACGCAGCACTGCTGTATATTATGTGATGTATGCAGCACTTCTGTATATGCTGTGATGTATGCAGCACTTCTGTATGTGCTGTTATGTACGCAGCACTGCTGTATGTGCTGTTATGTACACAGCACTTCTGTATGTGCTGTTATGTACACAGCACTTCTGTATGTGCTGTTATGTACGCAGCACTGCTGTATGTGCTGTTATGTACACAGCACTTCTGTATGTGCTGTTATGTACACAGCACTTCTGTATGTGCTGTTATGTACACAGCACTTCTGTATGTGCTGTTATGTACGCAGCACTGCTGTATGTGCTGTTATGTACGCAGCACTTCTGTATGTGCTGTTATGTACACAGCACTTCTGTATGTGCTGTTATGTACACAGCACTGCTGTATGTGCTGTTATGTACACAGCACTTCTGTATGTGCTGTGATGTACACAGCACTTCTGTATGTGCTGTGATGTAGACAGCACTTCTGTATGTGCTGTGATGTACACAGCACTTTTGTATGTGCTGTTATGTACACAGCACTTCTGTATGTGCTGTGATGTACGCAGCGCTTTTGTATGTGCTGTTATGTACACAGCACTTCTGTATGTGCTGTTATGTACACAGCACTTCTGTATGTGCTGTTATGTACACAGCACTTCTGTATGTGCTGTGATGTATGCAGCGCTTCTGTATGTGCTGTTATGTACACAGCACTTCTGTATGTGCTGTGATGTATGCAGCGCTTCTGTATGTGCTGTTATGTACACAGCACTTCTGTATGTGCTGTTATGTACACAGCACTGCTGTATATGCTGTGATGTATGCAGCGCTTCTGTATGTGCTGTGATGTACACAGCACTTCTGTATGTGCTGTTATGTACACAGCACTTCTGTATGTGCTGTGATGTATGCAGCGCTTCTGTATGTGCTGTTATGTACACAGCACTTTTGCATGTGCTGTGATGTATGCAGCGCTTCTGTATGTGCTGTGATGTACACAGCACTTCTGTATGTGCTGTTATGTACACAGCACTTCTGTATGTGCTGTGATGTATGCAGCACTTCTGTATGTGCTGTGATGTACACAGCACTTCTGTATGTGCTGTGATGTACACAGCACTTCTGTATGTGCTGTGATGTACACAGCACTTCTGTATGTGCTGTGATGTACACAACACTTCTGTATGTGCTGTGATGTACACAGCACTGCTGTATGTGCTGTGATGTACACAGCACTTCTGTATGTGCTGTGATGTACACAGCACTTCTGTATGTGCTGTTATGTACACAGCACCTGTGTATGTGCTGTTATGTACACAGCCCTTCTGTATGTGCTGTGATGTATGCAGCACCTGTGTATGTGCTGTGATGTATGCAGCGCTTCTCAGTCCTGCTGCACCTTTCAGACTCCTGGGCTGTCGGAGCCTCGTTTCCTCCCCTGTTATTGATGCTTTTCCTTTTGTGAGAAAACATTCAGAGAGAGGGCCTGAGATTCCTGCACCAGGGGGATCTGGCGCAGAAGCTGGGGGAATCCCTCAGGCCTTTGCTGCCCCTTGCTGGTAGGGAAGCAAAACTGCCTTCATCTCCATGCTCTTTCCGAGTTCTCTGTGGGGAAAATACTGATTTTATGCTGTTTAATTACCATGTGATAATTTCCTATCCAGGGACCTCCACTCAGGTTGAAGGAAATCCAGATCAGCCCATTGTTGGGCAGACATGTTTATGTCTAATTAAAGGTCCCACATCCATGTGTTTTTAGTTCAGATAAAATCTGTCCTGTGACATCCTCCACTTGATGGCCCCCAGGGACCCGCAGACCTCAGCTGAGGCACCAGACTGTGGGCGGTTCATGGCTTCTGAAGATGTTTGAGGTTCTTCTAAAGTTCTGAAGATGCCTCAGCCTGTGAGCTGCTTAATGAAACAGCCCTGAGTTCTTTTTTCTTTTTTATTTTGTTTTATTTATTTTTCTAATGTAACCAGGGAAATTCCATTGAAAGGATGCCCTGGGAGACGTGCCAAATAGAACAGTTGGAAGTGATGAGGGCCAGAGAGAAACAGGGGTAAAGAGCAGTTTTGGGGTTGAGGGCCTTGCTCAAGGGCCAAACGGCGCAATTCTACCCAACTTCATCTCTCCTGATCAACTCAGAATCCCAAACCCCAGTGGGAATTTGAAGCAGGAAATCTTCAGTTCCCACTAAAGCAACAGTCACCTTATAGAGGAAAATTATTTGATGGTGTTAATTCTGATCTGACTGAGTATCAGGGGCCATTGTGGAAGCACTTTAACTCTTTATTTTGAATCAAATCAAACTTTCACAGTGAGAATTTCAGGGTTAAATCAATTCTGACATAATTTTTTGACCTCATTACACAAAAAATGGGCTTAAAATACTCCAGTGAAAATTATTTTGACTCTGGAAGAGTTGATTTACGTTGTATGTTTACACCTCTTACTGTTCAGGTACGTGGAGTCATTCATATCTCGGTCTATTGTTAATTTTAAATCTGAGTCATAATTTCTTATAGGTTTTAGATTTAATGGTTGGTCTTGGCGGTGTGAAAGGAGAAATTCTGGCTGGTCTCATTCAAAGTGTGATCAATTACATCTCCTGTCTGGCCTGTGCTGTATTGGTTTCTTGGCATGAGAGGGTCTGTTTGATTTGACATCGTTCGCTATAATCCTGTAGTGTAACATGGAAAATTTTTATTTTATTTTGTCTGTGTTGTCATGCCATGTTTATTTGGAATTTTCCTGTTTAATTCATTCATAAGTTCCTCATAAACTCATGATGTAGACAAAAATTTCCACTATCTCCATCCTGGCACTAGAGGGCAGTGTGGGTCGATAGACGCAGTTGCAGGGATTTGAGTGCGCTGCGCTCCCCTCTCTGCACATGCTCAGGAGGACGAGAGATGAACACCAGTGAGTGAGAAGAAATGCAGTCCTGTCAGAAATGTCTGCATAAGCCTCTTCATACCTGCTCCTGCGCATTTTCCCCTTTAATCAAGCCCTTCCAGTCCGGCCCTCTGCATGACCCACAGACGCTCTGAGTTGCGCCATCATTTCTGTGTTTACTACCTGATGTTAGATTAGAAAGAGGAATGAGGAGTATCACAATGATGTCATGAGCGAACGAATCAGGAGTGTTTTCTCTTTAATCTACTGTTTTCTTCTTTCCCATGACTCTGGGATACATATACAGTGAGCACCATAATTCACTGGACAGTGACACAGATTTTATTCTGGTTCAGTGCCCTAATACTCAAAGTTTGAAAGGACTCAGCAACAGTGAGGTTGAGGTGCAGACTCTTTAATTTTAGGGTGATCTCATCTGTATCCGATTTAACATTTAGAAATGACAGCACCCTTCGTACATAGTACTCCTTATTTTCTGGCGCAAATAAAATATCGTACAGTTTAACAAAACGTGGAATGTGTAGAATTATATAATTGTTTTTAATATTGTGTTGCATATCCTTTGTATGCATGATTGCTTGAAGTCTGAAACGCACAGACTTCACCAGACGCAGGGATTCTTCCCTGCTGATGCTCTGTCAGGCCTGTACTGCGGCATCCTCACTTCCTGCTTTTTTTAATCGCGATTAGCACGAAGCGGGGGATATAGCATTGGGCTCCGTCCGTACGGACACATAAAACTGAGGCGGCGGGGGATATTGCCATGTTAGTAGCAAACACTTGTTTTTTTGCCTTCAGGCTCCTCTTCAGCATGTAACATACATGATCAACTGGATTCTGGTGATTGATGCAGCTAACAGAACCCAAATTACAAAAAGATCTGTCACTGTCCAATGAATTACGGTGCACATTGTATTTTATTGACCTGTCTATTATTCATTGTTTGCACGCATGACTTAAGTTTGCACTGTTAAGACCTGATGTAATTTTATTATTGATTCCTTTTATCACCTGTGGTTCATCAGGAAATGCAAATCCTTGACTGTGAGAGAAGCAGGACTTGGACTTGGAATTTATCAAACTAGGGCATCCTGCACTCAGTTGTCTGACAGGGAATACTCCATATGTATCGAGATTACGAGGCATTCCGCTGTGTCTGATTACAGTCACCTTCAGCCTTGTGTTGCCATTGGATACTTGCCCGTTAAAGAAAGAATCATCATTAGGCATGTCAGAGACCCACCTGCACATCAAAGCCCATCATATATTTCAGAGGCCCCGCCCACAGGCCAAGGGCCCTGCCTACACATCTGAGAGCCCGCCTCCTGTCAGAAACTCCACCCACCAGCCAGTTTGAGTTTTGAAACGCACCACTGCTCTCTGCCTCCTGTTACCTCTCTGTCGAGTGAAGTGTTTGTTTTGGGCTCTTTTTCTATAAATATTTACCCCGAATTCCCGCATCGCTCCCTCCCGATGTGGTTTTAACGGGATGGAAGTGAAACAACGGGAGTCTTGGTGCCGGACAGTCAAAGCCAGCATCCTTTAATTCTTTAACTCTGTAAATTCAGTTAAAAAAAAACAAAAAAAACGCACATTTTCAATTCCCTGCAACTTCTTAACCACAACATAACCGTAGCGAGCGAAGGGAACTTTCATTGTCTGTCAAAAACTGGTGAAGGGTTTACTGCATTGTCTAAAAATAACACTGGCTTCTGAAATATCAGAGTACTGCAAAAGTTCATTTAAAGCAGGATCTCGCTGTGCTGTGATTCCTACCGCTGACGGTCAGGTGATATTTGTGCCCCGAGGTGCTGAAATCTGAATCACTGATTAAACAGGGATCCCAACGATTATGAATCTTCGGCTAAATGCGTTATAATATTATGTTTCCTTGTTTTGCTTATTCTGTCTTACGACGGCGGATTAGGGCCACGTATGAATATATATCCTCATTTGAAAGGAACTAATAATCACTCAGGAATTTTATTTCTTTATTTGAAGGGAAACTTTTATGTACACTGGCCTCCTGTTTCAGCCTGTTTTGAAGCGCAATCCAGGAGAAATGTGTAGGAACACTGTGTGCTGGGTTTACTGCCTCTTGCACCTCCTGAGTTTTGCCCCAGTCTGGGTGCAGAACTCCTGTATCTGCCCGCCAGAGCATTCCCCAGGGGGAGGGGGACGGTTCTGGGGGAGGGGGGGAGGGTAGCGTGTTGTTCTCTCAGCTGATTTGATCCCTCACTGACTCTATTTATGGCTGGCCTGTTGCCGTTATAACGCTGGGGTTCAGGCCATACATGGTGTTTGCTGTGGGAGGGAGTGTTTCGAAGGCCTGGCGTCTCCACACGAGCGCTGCACCGGCGGCGAGTCCCTGCTCTCACACACCCTGACGGAGGGGAGATTGGCCACATTAGGGTGGCAGGCTCCCCTGTACTTACTGGACCCCCAAACACCGCCTTCGTCTTCAGGACACAGAGACGCACAAAGCTTTCAGTGCGGATTTGCGAACCTCTTGAGGAAACGGTCTGATTGCGACTCTGTCAGTACCCTGATCTCTGTGCGACGCTCGCTCTGGTTTATTTTACTCGTATGTTGCACGTTGGAAAGCACCGTGCTATATTTGTCTGCTCCTGAATCATCCTGATCGGGGGTCTGGCTGTTTGGCATTGCTGAGGGGGTGAGGGTGATGGTGTCAGGTCACTGGTGTTCTCACTGAACCCGCACCCCAGCCCACCCCATCCTGAGAAGGGCGGACGGTGCCCACGCTCGCCCCAAATTCATAAATTTTCTGTGCTCTCCGTCCCCCACCCTGCCGCAACACCCCTCAGACAAGAGCACCATAGAGTAAGTACTGCTACCGTCCCGCTCGGCTAACGATGATCGCTGCTAATGCTACTGTCCCATTCAGCTAACGATGATCCCTGCTAATGCTACCCTCCCGCTCGACTAACAATAATCACTGCTAATGCTACCGTCCTGCTCGGCTAACAATGATCGCTGCTAATGCTACTGCCCCGCTCGCCTAACGAAGGTTGTAGCTAATGCTACCGTCTCGCTCATCTGACAATGATCGCTGCTAAAGATACTGTCTCGCTCGGCTAACGATGATCGCTGCTAAAGTTACTGTCCCGCTCAGCTAATGATGATTGCAGCTAAAGCTGCCATCGCGCTTGGCTAATGATGATCACTGCTAATGCTACCGTCCTGCTCAGCTGACGATGATTGCAGCTAATGCTACTCTCCCGCTTGGCCAACGAAGATCGCATCTAATGCTACCGTCCCGCCCAGCTAATGATGATTGCTGCTAAAGCTACTGTCCCGAAAGGCTAATGATAATTGCTGCTAATGCCATCATCCTGCTTAGCTAATAATGATCGCTGCTAATGCTTCCGTCCCTTCGGCTGATGACCGTTGCTAATGCTACCATCCCACTTGGCTGATGACGATCACTGCTGATGCTACTCTTCGGTTCAGTTGATGATAATCGCTGCTGATACTACCATCCTGTTTGGCTATTTATGATCGCTACTAATGCTACTGTCCTGCTTAGCTAGTGATGATCGTTGCTAATGCTACCATCCCATTTGGCTAATGATGTTTGCTGCTAATGCTACCGTCCTGCTTAGCTAGTGATGATCGCTTCTAATGCTACCATCCCATTTGGCTAATGATGATCGCTGCTAATGCTACCGTCCTGCTTAGCTAGTGATTATCGCTGCTCATGCTACCATCCCGTTTGGTTAAAGATGATCGCTGCTAATGCGACCGTCCTGCTTAGCTAGTGATGATCGCTGCTGATGCTACCATCCTGTTTGGATAATGATGATCTCTGCTAAAGTGACTGTCCTGCTTAGCTAGTGCTGATCGCTGCTAATGCTACCGTCCTGCTTAGCTAGTGATTATCGCTGCTCATGCTACCATCCCGTTTGGCTAATGATGATCGCTGCTAATGCGACCGTCCTGCTTAGCTAGTGATGATCGCTGCTAATGCTACCATCCAATTTGGCTAATGATGATCGCTGCTAATGCGACCGTCCTGCTTAGCTCGTGCTGATCGCTGCTAATGCGACCATCCTGCTTAGCTAGTGATGATCACTGCTGATGCTACCGTCCTGCTTGAGTGATGATGATCACTTCAATGTGCCTCAGACTGTGTTTTGGCTTCTTTCCTCAGTCTGGCCACAGGTGGGTCACACACAGTCCTGACTGTTTAGCAGATGATTTACTCACATTTTGCCCATTCAAAGATTTATGACTTTTACCAAGTTTCTGGCACCTGAGTTGGTTTGGTGCAAGTTGTTGAAAATAAAGTTCCCGTTTACTTTGTGAATTGAGTCTCATATATATGATACGTACCATCTAAGGCAGCTTTGGCAGGAGTCTGTGTGAGTGTCTGTCACCGAGGCCAAATGTAGTCCCTTAAACACCTACTATAGCAGGAGGTTCCACAGAAGCAGTTGTAGGTACTTTGCATGGTGTTTATGTCTGACTGTTGATAAATATATCCACCGTGATAGTTTCATAACTGTGCAAATCGTGGCCACCAAACTTCACTGACTCGCAGTTGTGATCAAAATGAAGGTGGAGTTTGAAGATTGGTGAGGTTCGAGCCAATGCAGCGGAAATAGGGGGGTAGGAGTGATCCTATCACAAGATGGTCCAGTCTTCTGAGACTTCTTGGTCCTGGGTGATCCCTTGTATTCTAGCTTTAGTTCCAACCTTAGTGCCAATACATTAATTTTTACGAGCTCTTCTGTTTTCTTGAGTAGACACTTTTTATTTTTAAAGAGATTTTTCATCTTCTCCTTTAACATAATTCCAGAAATAGCTTTCCAATACCACAAAGAATACATGCAGTTACCAAGGTTCATACTGTGCTTGTTGTATGACATGCCATACATTTGCGTAATATAAGGTTATATATAATAAATAAAAGACAGGAGTTCACAGGCTCATAACTTGGTTGTCATTAGCATTTGTCCTTCCTTAAATGTGCACTTTTGTCTTGTTATTGTTGACTTTGTCTCGGAGTCGACTCTATTATCCTCGCGGACGGCCAGTGTTAGTTCCCAGGTGTTCGGGCTGTCACCAGTTAGCGACCCTGAAATTTGTCTTTATTTTACCTCCCTTTATGAAAACACGTTTACAGCGTAGTTGATACGCATTACACACGTATCCGCAGAAGTGTTCCTGTTCCACACATTCCATATTTGGCTGTTTCTGATGTAATGCAGTGGAGAGTTTGAGAAACGCTCATGAAGAGCACCCAGTTGAAAATAATTTGATTTCCATTGTGTTTGGAACATAAACCCGTGTACAGAGGGGGTATTCAGTTCAGGAAACACTTTTAAAGAGGGCCTGGTTGTGCCATATTTGGTGCTCTGTGTTGTTGGTGGCATTGAGTATTTTAACTCCTCTGTACTTATAGCCTAGAAACATACAAACATGCGGGGAAAATGGGATTCGCAGTTTATAATTTTGTGTATGATATGTTTCAAACATGACTCTGACAGAGTGCTTTATACAATACAAAATGAAGTGAATACGCTGATGTGCGCAGTTGAGTGAATCATTTTTCACTGCAGAAAAACATCACAGCAGTGGCTGTTAAAACTGGAGTAAAATATATTTAATGGGCTGAAATCTGTCCAACAGAATAGCGAGAGTCTGACAGTTCAGCTGTTTGCTGTGCATATTCTCTTCGTCTCTCTCTCTCACTCGCGTGAGTCCTTTGAGCACAAAGACCACGTCTGAAAAGGCACACATGCTTACTGTGTCTGTAGTAAATTGATAATGGATGAGAAAGATGTTAAGTATTCTGTCCTCTGATATACTAAGTACTCTGATGATATGTTGATAAAGTTAAAGTCCCAGTGGTTGGACAAACTCATATTCAAAGAATGTGGAACTCGAAGTTGAGCCAACTCAGAAATGCCTTTCAATTGGTTGCCTTGTTTTTTTTTAGTTTTATTTTTATAAAAGTAACTGTGTAACATATATGTTTTTACAGTGCCCATACACTTCCTGTTCTGCATTTGCGTGTGAGTTCTCGTGAGGGTGTGCTTATTTTTAACCTCTTACCATAAGCCTCAGCACACTAAGCTGCCTGTGATTGGCTTATCTGAGCTTTTTCTGATCAGGAGCATTCTGGGAACAGGTTCAGAGGTCAGAGCGTTTTCTCTGTGTGTATGTACAAGACTCAGCATTCCTTCTTCATTACCTGGGATGTTACTGGGGAAACGAGCTGCTTAACCATGTCTGAGGGTCTCTCATCTGAAAGACAATGAGTTGTGGTCACCTGACCTTCTCTCCCAATCATTCTGTCTGAGGCTGCATCACAGGCTCGTTAACTGGTGTTTGACCAGCTGAGTCATTAAGATCATTTAAACTGCATCATTTGTCCTCCATGCAGGATTTGCCCGAAACCTCTAGCAGTCACAAATTTTAACAAAACTTGGCGTGAAACATCTTCAGCTCATATAACAGGGCTGCATTTCAGCCGTGCACCTCCAGAAGTGGGTGTGGCAGGGCAGTCGTATTGAAAGACTGAAGTTGTCCATTTTAAACCTTGGCAATGCAGATAAAGAGCTGAAACTTGGTGTGAAAATGGTACACAACATGTACTAGCATGTCAATCTGGGTTCACTATTTCTGAAAAATGGCAGTTTTGTCATCTTTCTCATTACTTCATCCATAAACACCTATTTGAACGGCCCGTACATCTATCCATACATTCTCTATACCCGCATCTGCCTCACGAGGGTCGCAGGGGATCTGGGGCCTGTCCCAGCTGACTCTGGGCGAAAGGTAGGGACCCACCCTGGTCACCTCACCGATCCATCACAGGGCGCACACACCGTTCTCACACTATTACTACTACTACTGACAATTATAATCATAACAACAACATGAACCAGAAATGTGTCTGTTGATCCTGTTTGCTCACACACTCATACCTGCGGGCAGTTTAGCATCTCCAGTTAGCCTGGCATACATGTCTTTGGACTGTGAGAGGAAACCCATACAAGCACACACAAACTCCACACAGAAAGGCCCCAGGCCGGATCTGAACCCATGACCTTCTTACTGTGTTGCTATCATGACAGTGTTGATTAAAACATTTCAAAAATTATAAACTACAGATCAAATTTTATGTAAATTTCCATGCATTATCTTTAGGACAGAAACTAGTTTGGTGTTTCATTTCAGCCTGGTACCTCACACACTCATGGCTGCGGCAGGGTGGCAGACCAGATGAGTCTCAGGTTCACTGGAAACTCTAGTTTTCTGATCGTTTGATTCCACTTTCCTAGCGTCAGTATTAAGTCCTTGTAATGCTGCATTGTGGGATTGAAACCTATATCAGGTATATTCAAATCTGGCCCTGCCCTCTCCTCCCAGAACTTTACCTGAGCAAACAGGGCCCCTGATTGGCTGGGCTGACTTCACACCTGACTCACATGTGTAAGGGGAGGGCCCTGGAGTTACAGGCACCTTTAAAGAGATTCTGTGGCTTATCCTGCTTTAATGTTAGCCTGTCTGTACCGGTAATGCTCAGACTTCTGCTAAAACTGTCGTGTATGAAGTGCTGTGCAGATCTGAGGCAGTAAGAAGGTCACAGGACAGGATTTACCTCTGATTTATCTATGTTTCTCTTGAGCCAAAATGGAGGATAAACATTTGTCCTGAGTGCACTTTCTGATGGGGAAGGTTTGAGCCAAGATGAAGTACCGTGTGCATTTGTGTACTTTCTGATTGGAAAAGGTTACTCTCCTTGGGTCTTTCTGTCAAATGCTTCCTTGAAGCCCGTTGGAAGGATCTAGACTAACTCTTCACAATCTGACCAGCTGTCAAATTATGAAGGCTGCTTGTGCTTTCCATGCCTATATATATCCCACCCAATGCAGACCTTAAAATCAGTCTCCTTCACGTGCTGCTGCGTATGTAATGCAGGGCCGAATACCAGCTGCAGTTCTCCACATTTCCTCTTCTCTATGGGTCACGTTTCTGTGGAGTCAGATTCTGCACCCTGGCTGTGTTTACATGATATGCCCTTAGTGTATTACAGATGATTCAACTCTGAATGTTCTAATCTGTTTTAAGAATTCCACAGAATTTAATAGGCGCTTACACCAAGAGAGGTCTGGCTTTTAAGTTACAGCGAGAGATTGCGCTAGGTAATGTCCACATGCCTTATATTTATCTGTTTCTTACATTAGCCTGTGTGTTTTATATTCGATTGTCTAAATAATTCAGCATTTCTTATAGATGGTGGATATTCAGTTCACAACCCAAATTATGATGCTGTTGTGTCAGTTACTTAGATCTTCATGAGACCACAGCCGCCATTGGGCCCCTGAACAAGGCCCTTAGCCCCACATTACTCCAGGACTGGGCCCTTGCTTGATGTTTTCAGTAGTGTATTGAACTGGGTTTGAGCTTCACTAAGAGTAAAGTATTGGGCTGCCTTTATTCTGCAGGGTGGGAGGGAGAGCGAACAGAAGGACATCCTAATAAAGTAATGAAGCCGCCTCGGCCTCTGAGAAACTGCAGGCCTTTCTGTACACACTCCCACAACCCACAGCTCACTCCCAGCCTGCTTCCAGAAAACTGTTTTCAGTGCTAACGAGAGGAATTCATCTCAGTTCACCAGATAAATTCCAGCTGCGCTGTCATTTCATTTCTAAATAATTCTCCGCCCCCCATCCCCAAATATTCCATTATCCATTAAAAAACTAACGATTTTCATGATTTAGTGGACTGGTTGAGGTAGAACTATGAGGGTGTTGATGAGTGGACAGTACCTGACGCAAGGGGCTTTTAAATTCAGAATCTATCATATACTGCTGCCTAGAGGTTGTTATTGGTCAGGATTAGCACTTCACTTACCGTGTTTTCACCACCGGCCTATTGATTAAGTCAGTAGTGTTTATCAAATCAGATCTTTTTGAGAGACATTATTTCTGTCACAAAATGGTGACGTGAAGACTGAGACGGAGATAAGAAGGTCGGAGTTGAATATGCTTTGGGTTAGTAAAGCGCATGCAGATGTCCGATTCCATGTGATTATTCCCTGTTGAAGAGACAGATCAGAAGGCTGTTTACGCTTCTGAGAAAAGAAATCAGATTGGAGTCGCCTTCGAATGCGCTTATAAAAGAAAGCATAACGAACATTTTACGATCTCTGAGTTAAAGCGGTTAGAGTTACGCGTGGCCTGCAGGGTGTTGTGTTCCCGAGGTCCGTGAGATTCTGTGACACGGAAACGGACGTGAGCAGCTGATTTTCATCGCAGTATTCTCTCAGTGCTTCGCTGCCAGGCCCACGCACTGATGCGAACGATAAATACATGCAACCGCAGATCTTTCGCAACTTTATTTTATGCGTCGTGTTTCTGTGCCGCTTTCCCAATTACTTGGCGAACGAATGAAGGAGAAGTTACCTGCTTTCTTTAATCCGAATTGTTTTATTATTTTCTGTCGTAAAACACACACGATCTTTCTGGGGAGAAAAAAATCAAAGGGGTTGAGTTCTGAAGTCAGAAAGTAAGAATATTGCCTTGTGTTACCCCCACTTATGAACCCAGTCAACTCATTTCACCAATTAGTGTCTAACCTGGATTTTCACTTCAGTAATTCAAGCAAAGGTATCATTAATCTGCAAAAGAACTGAAACTCCTACCCAAATCTATTTTATTAGCGAGAGATATTTGATTTACCTTTAGGACTTGCTGTGGCTTAAATCCTGTTGATTGGTTGTAACTCCCGACTCTCTGTGCTGATTGGTAAATTTTTGACACCTGGAGAGGGAACGAGTCAGAAGAGTACTGCACTGCCTTTTGTGCAGCTGTGATAATGAGCCCATTTTAGGAAGGTCCGAAGGAATCAAATGTTTCACTGGACTCCAATCTTCTTTCAGTTCAGTGAATAAATATAACTACTGACTGTAAGATTTATCTCCAGAAATTTGAAGAAAGATAAATAATTATTGTCATTTTCCCCAACCCCACTAGGTTTAGTATCTGTCTGTCTCAGTACTGGGCAGGACTTATGGCCTTTCCTGGGTGAAGCTTCTGTTCGTTTGAATGGTGGCAAATCTGCCTGGTTTCAAACTCAGAATGTGCAGATCTGGTTTGGTTCCTGGGCAGGTTGTCCTACTTTAAGATTCCTTTTCTAAGAATGGTCATCCCTTACATGCAGAACCAGAGCTCCACAGGTCAGTAGTGAGTTGCTACTTTTGATTTTTTTCAGGTTGTTTCCATTAAGCATCAACCTGCACGACTTCAAGGCCTAATGGATTTATTCTTTCAAATTCTTTGTGCAGAAAAAAGCATTTAGTTGAAATCACAGTTTTAAAACTATTGTTTTCTTAACTTTTTTGAATCCTTGTAAAGTCGATTTCGTTGTGTTTTGCCAAACCTCGACACTGTGGCTGTGGTTTGTAGATACGCAGTTCATCAGCACTCGAGGGAGTTTTCCTTCCATCAGTGGTGGCTGCTGTGTGTAGGTCCCTGGATGCTGTAATTGCATAACATGTTTGCTTTGTCCTGTTCGTATTCTGATCGTCAGGAGCACAGATGTCACTGCTGGAGTCTGAACAGTGGTTTTAGGTCATTCCATGTCAAATCTCACAGTTTCAGGAACGCACCCACGGTAACCACCTCAGATTTTCATGATTAAAAAAAAAAAAACAAAAAAAAACCTTTGTATATATTCATGAAGCCATGCTAAGTTTTTGTAGCAAAGTCTTTGTAGTTTTGAAGATACATGTCTCATACATATTACCGGACATATTTTATGTGGATATTTAATAACAGATGAAGCTTCAAAGTCGAATGAACATGACAAACGTCACTTGTTTGAGGAGGAAGGGTGTGACCCTGAGTAAAAGGGCTTATAGCTCAAAAACTCTGATGAGTCTGCTGCTGAAACTCGGCATGACTTTGATCGATCCTGAGGAAAATCTGAGATGGTCATTGTGAGGTTACTGCAATAGTTGGAAAGGAATTACCGTTTTCTGGTTTTAACATATTCTCTCAAGCACGTGTTTGGGTAAGACTGAGGAACACAAAATACCCTTCAGATAGTTGATGGCAAGCTGTGGAGGTTTTTTGGCAGTTTTGTGAATGTCATCGTGAAAAGTGATCCCTTGTTTCCTGTAGATGTTTGCACTTTTCTACTATTCCATGGTGGAAATATGCTTCCATACACATGAACGTCAACCCTGAAAGGACTGCTGTTTTAATGACTTTAAAAACAAATAAACTCACAAAACTGTATTGACCAATGTCTATCGATAACTTTAATAGTTTATCAGCCACTTCTGCGATTTCTCTGTTTAAAGCCTATTTAGTACTTCTCTAGCGTTGAGGTTTTCACTGAATTTTGAATGTTTGGATCAGAGCACTGGCGTAGTCCTCAGTTACAAGACACACATCTTTTGAACCTTTATTGAGCCCAAGAGGCTGGTAATGCACACTGATGCTGCTCCAGGTTTTGTTCAGGAGGACTGAATGTCGAGGCACTTTATCCATTGTCCACACTTTAATACTGCAGTTTAATCTGTTCTCCCATTCCAAGATGGTGTGCTGACCTGGCGCGTTCAAAGCATAGTAGTGTGTGCGTGCGTGCGGGCGTGCGTGCATTTGTGAGAGAGCGATAGCAGGATTTGTATGCATACTGGAAATCCTTAACACTTGAAATTCGATATGGTGTTTTCAAGGTTTGAAAAGTGCTTGGATTTCAATACAGTGCTTAAAACTGTAATGCTAACTGCATTGCTTTGATTATAATCGGCTATCTGAGTAGTTTGAAAGATGCCGTTTCACCGCAGCTGTAAGGAAAAGCACCTTGAGAGTGCGTTACGAGCGCTTGACTTAGGAAAAGCTGAACGATCCCTGTGCGTGAGAGACACGGGGTCCACTGCTGCCGGAGGGAGGAGTGTTGGGGGGCAGAGACGGCGCTTATTGGGTGACAGTGGCTTTGCTTCTCTCCTGCAGCCACTCAGAGTGCTCTTTGCCTTATTTGGGTCGTGTGTGACTGAGACAGGTGGGAGGGAATTTGGTCATGGCCACACCCCTTCAGCTGGCAGGTTGGAGCTGGAGTCTGTGGGAGAGATTGAGGTCTGGAACAGAGAATCTGCAGAACCATCGAACTCATTCAAACATGAGTCATCAGAAGAGGACATATCCCCCCCGGCCCCCACAATCTCATCTCAGAATCCCCAAAATATCAAAAGGCACCAGTCTAAGAACTGATTAATATACACAGCAAGTTTAGTTAAAAAATATTGAATGGTATTAGAGTTCTGCTCCAGAAATAAAATGATCAGAGATGGACAGACGCACATACGGAGGCATGGACGGAAGGACATACTGCTGACTACATCCTCCTGCATTTTATACTGAGGGGATAAAAAGTCAAATCATTAAATAAAAACTGCATTTCCTAAAAAGTACATCGAAGTGAGCAGTAAATGGATACTAAAATTATGGTATTTTTGGCCTGACCACCTTTCTCCTTCTGAGTTGCAAACTCAACTAATTAGTAGATAAAGAAGGGCTCTACCATGTGCATTGTTAGGGTTGGAGTTTAAACCTACAGGATGGTAGATCTCCTGGAACAGGGTTGGGCAGCCCTGCTCTAGCTGTTGAATGAGGTGATGCTTTGTTAGGGTTGGAGTGAAAACCTACAGGATGGTAGATCTCCAGGAACAGGGTTGGGCAGCCCTGCTCTAGCTGTTGAATGAGATGAGCTTTGTTAGGGTTGGAGTAAAAACCTACAGGATGGTAGATCTCCAGGAACAGGGTTGGGCAGCCCTGCTCTAGCTGTTGAATGAGGTGAGCTTTGTTAGGGTTGGAGTGAAAACCTACAGGAAGGTAGATCTCCAGGAACAGGGTTGGGCAGCCCTGCTCTAGCTGTTGAATGAGGTGAGCTTTGTTAGGGTTGGAGTGAAAACCTACAGGAAGGTAGATCTCCAGGAACAGGGTTCCTGATCTGATCTGATGCTGTCCTCCGTAATCATTCTTAGTGTCTCTCTCTGTTCTCATAATGTGCCAGGCATGTGAGGTTGTGTAATGCAAATTATGGGTTAATTTTGAGGTTTGTTTTGAATATAAAAATTATTTTTGAATTGGAGCAGTGACCTCATCCCTACAGGTGATTTCAATTAGTTTTTTGAGTCTTTGTGGACAAGCTATACGTGTTCTGTAATCAGCCGCTTAAATTCGATTGCAGTTGTTGCCGCCGTGGGTGGCACAACCAGTTATTAGGTTTAGGGGGCAATGACTTTTTCACACAGAGCCAGGTAGCTTTGGATAGCTTTTTCCCCTTAAAAAATGAAATTATCATTTAAAAACTGCATTTTGCATTTACTCGGTTTGTCTTTGTCTGATATTAAAATTTGACGATTTGAAACATTAAAGAGTGACAAATATGAAAAAAAAAGAAATCAGGAAGGGGGCAAATACTTTTTCACGGCACTGTACATCGCTTTGGAGGAATTTTGGCCCATTATTCTCTGCAGAATGGTCTTCACTCAGCCACATTGGAGGGTTTCTGTGCATGAGCCGCCTGTTTAAGGTCATGCCACAGCATCTCAATCGTATTCAGGTCTGGACTTTGACGTGGCCACTCTGAAACCCTCATTTTGTTTCTTTTCAGCTATTCAGTGCTGGACGGGTTTGCGGGCTTTGGATAATTTTCTTGCTGCATAACAAATGTGCATGATCTTCAAATCACAAACTGGTGGCCGGACATTCTCCTTCAGGATTTTCTGGTAGTGAGCAGAATTCATTCCATCAATTGGGTCATTCCATGCCAAGTGGAAACACCCCTGGGCCATTATGGTCTTGAATTTTACTTTACCTTTGTCTATTTGTTCATTTTGGCCCAAATAATGGATATCGCTGATTTTTTCGCTAACTGCCATCTGGTATTAGTTTTATGGACCTCTGAAGAAATTACCTGTAGGGGGCGCTTTTCAAAACATGCTGTAGAAAAATCCTTATATCTCCAGCCCTATGACTCATACAGGTCTGAGGTTTGGCTAGATTTGTAATATGAGGCTTCCTCTAGCACCACCATCATTTACAATGGTTGTATCTTTTCTTGTTTCCATGGAAACTGTGTTTGAAATTTGAGATTTTTTCCACTTTTTGGACCCTTAATACTCACTAGTTACTGGTGATACTGAAGAAGCGACAAAATAAACTTTTTTTATTCAGATAGTTGGCACTTTTATTAAAAAAATTAAAGCGGAAATTAGAAGTTTAGATTAACCTTTCAAAGTTGCTTACAACAAAAAACATCACAAGTTCAAGGGGGCTGTTCATCCCCGGGCAAAAGTTGCATCATTATCAATTTGCACCTGTTGCATGTCAGATGACCTGAATTATACTGGAAAACACCATTGGTTCAGTGTATCGGCTTTTTCACCACAAAAAAAGGACACAAAAAGTGAAACATTTCAAATTTGCCCAAATTCAAATGCAGTTTCCCTGGACACCACAACAGATACAACCATTGTAAATGATGGGGCTGCTAGAGGAAGCCTCATATTACAAGTCCTTCTAAACCCCAGACCTGCATCAGTAATAGGGCCTGAGACATAAGACTTTTTCTACAACATGTTTTGAAAAGTGCCCCCTACAGACCATTGTTAGAGGCCCATAAAATCTATACCAACGAGCTGTTGGTGAAAAAATTGGAGACATCCATCATTTGAGTTCAAATGAACAAATAGATAAAATTAGAGAAAAAATCTAATACCATGATGGCCCAAAAGGTACCTTAAGTGTTTCCGCTTGGCATGGAATGACCCAAAAGCAATTCTATATATATCAGTGTGCCAATAAAGAGATGCAAGGACTGGTGTGAAGTGAGATTGGTGGTTAGTGTTCATCAACAGCCTGGCTGCTGCATTTTGAACAAGATGCAAGCAGGACAGGGCATCTTTGCTGAAACATTAGAAAAGGGCATTGCAGTATTCGCAGTGTAAGCAAAATATGGTACAAATTTCTAATTCTAATTCACTGATTGAAAACATTGATTTTTTTGCAAAATTGTACAAGTTTGTAAACATGTAAGTCAAAGTGCAGATTTTGGTCAGATATTATTCCAAGGTTTCTTGCGGATGGTTTGACCCTGGTGGCCCGAGAGCCAACACTGGGTTTCACTTCAGTGTCAAATTTATTGGGACTGATAAGCAGAACCTCAGGTTTGAAAGGGTTTAGCTGAAGGAAGTTGAGTGACAGCTATCCATTCCCTTTTAGCCACCAGCCACGTAGGATGCCAATATTACCTTAATAATTTTGCTTAACCAAAAAATATTGCTTCAGATCATCAGCATAGCAGTGGTGAGAAATGCTGTCAAACTGGATATCAAGGGTACCTCGATGGAGTACATACAGTTAGAAAAGGATAGGGCTAAGGATTGAACCTTGCGGAACTCCACAGAGTGTGGGGGCAGTTGAGGACACAAAGTTAACACTGAATACCTAAAATCTCCTGTGTGTCTGATCAGACAAGATCCGATTGAAAGAAGAGCCTAAGATTCCACCTCACCTCACAGATTGATAGCGTCAAAAGTGGCTGTTAAAGAAAGCTGGACCAGGAAGGTAATCACCCTTATCAGCCCGCATTAGCAAGCCATTTGTAACTCTGAGCAGTGCTGGTTTTTTTTTTTTTTTTTTTTTTGCTGTGTTCGTGATAGAAGCCTGATTGGAATTTGTTGAAAATATAGTGTCCATCAATGGCTTTTTGGAGCAGCCGTGCCAGTATTTTCTCGAGGAGGTTAGAGATGAAAGGTAGTTTTAAAATGGGTTTGTAGTCATTAGGCTTTTTTTTTAATGATGTTCGAATTATTTTTTCATTGACCAATTGATAGTTTTGATTACTATCAAACCATTTATGCCAATTTAACTGATTAGAAATATACCCTGGATAACATGCATTCTAAATCAAGTAGGCCACTCTCTTCCTCACCTGCAAGTCTCTTAGATGAATATTTTCTCTACTATTCAGAGATTAGCCAGGAAGTCTCTCTTTTAGTCAAAACGTAATTTCTGAGCCAAAACAGCAACATGGCAAGGCCATGGGGCTGGATGTCTTATAAGGAGATGACTGCTGAGATGTGGGAAAATTACTGGGAAATGTCAATAAAACACCAGAGTGCATGATTTGACAGTGGGAGTCCTCTGGTTGGAGTTCTTCCATTCTCTTGCTCTCTTTACAAACAAATAAAAGAGTTATTTAGAGGTTTTGCAGTGAATGTGCATTTGGCCCAGACGATGCTCAGCCTGGCTAGCTGTGAAAGGGTTTAAACCCTTACAGCAGGCAGCATGTTCGCCATCTTAAAGCTATCAGGGACCCACCCAGAGGAGAGAGGAAGATTAATGATTGAGAGGAGACTGGGGCTAAGGGCAGGCAAACCTTGTTGAAGGAGTTTGGGGAGGATGACATGTAAAGGGCTGGGAGACAGGTGCATGATGCAGGATGCAGTGTTGATAGGGCTGTGAAGAGAGATGAGGGAGTATTCGAACAGTGTGTTCAGACAGAGTCAGGGCAACCAGTAGCATAGATGACGTTAAAGAGCAAGTTATTGATTTTGTCAACAAAAAAGGATGAGAAATGTTTGCAATCTAGCGGGGAAGAGACAGAAAGAGTGGAATGAGCTGGGTTTACATGCCGGTTTGCTATGCTGATAATCCCTCATCAGCCCTGTGAAAGAAGAAACTCTGGCCTCACGGATGTTGGGGTCCAGTAGGGACAGCAGGTCTTTCTGATGGAGCAGATGGACCCTGAGTTTGGATTTATTCCAGCTACAGTCTGTTCCTCTAACATTTCTTTTCAGATGAGGAGTATCATCATTAATCCAGGGGCAAGATTTAGCCGATGAGAATGTTGCTATGGCATCTAACACAGAAACACACAGATCAGTGAACCAGGTTACTCCATCGTCGACAGCGGAGTCGTGACGAGGGTTACGAGATAAATAACAGGAAAAAGTAGCTACAAATTGGACATCTGGGACACGGTCACAAACATGCAAAATTAATATTGGCCCTTCTGTGTGAGCGAAGAGGCGAACAGAGTCATTCGCTTCCAGAAGCAAAGCAGTTTCACATCTTCGCTTCAGGTGGACTTCGAAGAAATTCAACTGCAGAAATCGCAGCCTCAGCTAATAGCAAAGATATATGTGACTCGCACTTGGCGTCATTGGCCATCATCAAATCCCGCCCGCCCACATTCAGCAAGACGATTCATCTGCATGTTGCACATCTGCAAAAATAAAGGAAATTGGGAAAAGCACAAATACAGAATTGTAGTAATCATGTGCACCACTAATAAGCTGTGTACTTTATTGTTATATTTATAAATAATGTTGGCTGGAAGAAGAAAAGATGCAAATTTGTTTGTATTGGGGTCAACAGGACCTATTCACAAGACTACCTGAGTTTCACAACGTTGAGTCATCGTTATGAATAATTAATTTCATGGCCAATAGGAATGTTCCTAGGCCCATAATTCCATAGCACCTCCGCTGTATGTTGCGGCAACATTTATGCCCAGTAACGTAATGGTTTGAGTACGATTATCATGAATATCGCATACCTGTATGAGATCTATACATTCTCCACATGTACGGGGCGACTAACTATTCTGGTCAATAAAAGCAGTTGTAAGTTTGTGGCTGTTCTATTAATGAAGACCCTTGTTGATTCACAGCTGAGAGATAATCTTTTGAGTGCAGGAGGTGAGAGACACTGGTGAAATCAGATCCCGTCTCTGCTAATGAGAATCTTGCTTCTTTAAGGCACTGTATTAAATGAATGAGTCTTTTCAGCACTGATAGCCCAGCCATAATCTTGGGTCGACAGTAGTCACTTACTGTACGTTGGTTTTTATGAAGGCATCTGCCTGATAAAAGTATGTAATAAACAGTGGAGTGTGTGTGCCAGTTCTGTGGTTGAAAACTGCTTTATGGTCGAATGTATTTGCCGGATGTGTGGGGGCATCATCACTATCTCAAGCGCAAATCTCACTGTTACTGATAAAGTGGTGAATGCATTTGGCTGTTTTCCAGAAGTAGTTTATTTACATGGAAATAGGGCTGGGATTTGAGATGCCTGCTGTTAGGTTTAATTGTTTTTAAAATGGTTCTAAATTTTAAAACGGTGAAAAAATGAGCAGAATACGTGATGTGATTTTGTACATTTACCCCCATGAAAAGCACGTGGTTTTGCACTTCTGGCCCAGGGAGGGTCCTGCTGAAGTGTTCTTGTGATGTTGGAATGCACTGAGCACATCTGACGGTGAGGACAGAAAATGGACGCTCACCTGAGTGATGTTTATCCCTGCAGCTCAGGGCTCTGCAGGCAGAGAGGGAGACTCTGGTGGGGCAGGTAGGGAGAGTCGGCGTGTTTCACTGGGGGGTGTGAACTCAACACTATCTGCTGCTAACCTTCGGTGAAGCAGCAGTGTCATTAAATTCAGTGCCCTTATCCTGTCTGAGAGACGGCTGGAGTGACCTTACTCACAGTCTGAGTCCCGTACGCTACGAGATTCACACCCTCCCCTCTGTTTCTCTCTCTCTCTCCCCTTGATGCGGCCGGGGGTTCTTGCAGCGTGTCCAAACTCCTCCCGCAGTGCGTCTCTCCCGCTCTCCTCTCCTCCTCTCTGATCCTGCATTTCTCAGGCTCTAATTTTTGCCTGTAATCTGATTAGTGTCCTGAGCGGTATTACCCAGCAGGCAGTGGGGCAGTGCGTAGGATTCGGCGGCAGGCTCACGGGACAGTCTCAGGGCTCCGCAGGGGAAGTTTGGGGTCCTGTTCGTGGGCACTCTCCGGATCGTTCCGCCCCCCCCTCACCCCCCCGCTGTGGGTGCAGGGAGTGAGGGACTGGGAGCTCTTCTCCTGTTTCTGGCGTGCCTTTGAGCGCTGGAACCTCTTCTGCTGTTTCTGGTGTGTGTTTGAGCACTGGGAGCTCTTCTGCTGTTTCTGGTGTGTGTTTGAGCACTGGAACCTCTTCTGCTGTTTCTGGTGTGTGTTTGAGCACTGGAACCTCTTCTGCTGTTTCTGGTGTGTGTTTGAGCGCTGGGAGCTCTTCTGCTGTTTCTGGTGTGTGTTTGAGCGCTGGGATTATTTCGGAGTTCCTCTGTCCTGCTCTCACGCGGCTGAACCCCCCCTCCCCCCGAACCCCAAACATGCTGCGCAACACCAGGAGCGCCTACTATCTGAGCCACGAGCCCGGTGAGTGTACTGCTGAGGGGGCACTGCAGCTGTGTGTGAGTGAGTGAGTGTGTTAGAGTGTGTGTGTGTGTGTGTGTGTGTGTGTTTGCGCGCGTGTGTGTCTGTGAATGCACTGCTGAGGGGGGACTGTACCTTAATGTGTGTGCGCGCCTGTGTGTGTATGTGAGCGTGTGTGTGTGTGTGAGTGCACCGCTGAGGGGGCACTGCACGTATGTGTGTGTCTGTGTGTGTGTCTGTGTGAGACTGCGCTGCTGAGAAGATGCTGCACCTGTGTGTGTGTGTGTGAGTGAGTGTGTGAGTGCATGTGTAAATGTATATATGCGTGTCCGTGTTTGTGCGCATGTGAGTGCATGTATATGTCTGTGGGAGAGTGTGTGAGACTGTGCACAGGTGCACATGAGAGTGAGGATGGTATAGCTCTATAATAAGGATGGTTAAAGAGACAGTAACTCCGGTGCAGCTCTCTCCCACCGCTGCCAGCTGCAGATACAGCACAGTGTCACTGCAGCCCTCCTCAGTGCTGTGTTTAACTCCACAGGTGTCGACAGCGTGTGCACACAAGACTTTATTTCACAAACCCTCTCCGCACTCAGGGCAGGACAGGAGTGGTGCTATTCTACAGCTGGGGGTGGTGCCTCTATCATAGATTTTGGAATCTTATGTGGGGTCTTGATCCCGCCGGCTGTGACTTGCGCAGATTTAGCGAGGATTGCTGTATAACCCTGATATAGAGTTTCTGTTTGTACGGTCCTCCATGGTTAGTCTCTCTTCTTTTGAGAGACTGACATTTTCCCCTCGTTCCCCAGCTGTATTTTTAGAGAAAAATCGCCCTGCTTCATCATGTTCACTGCACCTGACCTGCATCTGTTACACTCATGTTTACTGCACCTGACCTGCATCTGTTACACTCATGTTTACTGCACCTGACCTGCATCTGTTACACTCATGTTTACTGCACCTGACCTGCATCTGTTACACTCATGTTTACTGCGCCTGACCTGCATCTGTTACACTCATGTTTACTGCGCCTGACCTGCATCTGTTAGTCATGTTTACTGCACCTGACCTGCATCTGTTACACTCATGTTTGCTGCACCTGACCTGCATCTGTTACATTCATGTTTGCTGCACCTGACCTGCATCTGTTACACTCATGTTTACTGTGTCTGACCTGCATCTGTTACACTCATGTTTACTGCACCTGACCTGCATCTGTTACACTCATTTTTACTGCGCCTGACCTGCATCTGTTACACTCACGTTTACTGCGCCTGACCTGCATCTGTTACACTCACGTTTACTGCGCCTGACCTGCATCTGTTACACTCATGTTTACTGCGCCTGACCTGCATCTGTTACACTCATGTTTACTGCACCTAACCTGCATCAGTTACACTCATGTTTACTGCACCTGACCTGCATCTGTTAAACTCATGTTTACTGCACCTGACCTGCATTTGTTAGTTATGTTTACTGCACCTGACCTGCATCTGTTAGTCATGTTTACTGCACCTGACCTGCATCTGTTACACTCATGTTTACTGCACCTGACCTGCATCTGCTACACTCATGTTTACTGTGCCTGACCTGCATCTGTTACACTCATGTTTACTGCACCTGACCTGCACCTGTTAGTTATTTTTACTGCACCTGACCTGCATCTGTTACACTCATGTTTACTGCACCTGACCTGCATCTGCTACACTCATGTTTACTGCACCTGACCTGCATCTGTTAGTTATGTTTACTGCACCTGACCTGCATCTGTTACACTCATGTTTACTGTGCCTGACCTGCATCTGTTACACTCATGTTTACTGCACCTGACCTGCGTCTGTTACACTCATGTTTACTGCGCCTGACCTGCACCTGTTAGTTATGTTTACTGCACCTGACCTGCATCTGTTACACTCATTTTTACTGCACCTGACCTGCATCTGTTACACTCATGTTTACTGCACCTGACCTGCATCTGTTACACTCATGTTTACTGCACCTGAGCTGCATTTGTTACATGCATGTTTACTGCACCTGACCTGCATCTGTTACACTCATGTTTACTGCGCCTGACCTGCGTCTGTTACACTCATGTTTACTGCACCTGACCTGCATCTGTTAGTCATGTTTACTGCACCTGACCTGCATCTGTTACACTGATGTTCACTGCACCTGACCTGCGTCTGTTACACTCATGTTTACTGCACCTGAGCTGCATTTGTTACACGCATGTTTACTGCACCTGTCCTGCATCTGTTACACTCATGTTTACTGCACCTGTCCTGCATCTGTTACACTCATGTTTACTGCACCTGAGCTGCATCTGTTACACGCATGTTTACTGCACCTGACCTGCATCTGTTACACTCATGTTTACTGCACCTGTCCTGCATCTGTTACACTCATGTTTACTGCACCTGAGCTGCATCTGTTACACTCATGTTTACTGCACCTGAGCTGCATCTGTTACACGCATGTTTACTGCACCTGACCTGCATCTGTTACACTCATGTTTAGTGCACCTGACCTGCACCTGTTAGTTATGTTTACTGCACCTGACCTGCATCTGTTACACTCATGTTTACTGCGCCTGACCTGCATCTGTTACACTCAGGTTTACTGCGCATGACCTGCATCTGTTACAGTCATGTTTGCTGCACCGGACCTGCATCTGTTACACTCATTTTTACTGCACCTGACCTGCATCTGTTACACTCATGTTTACTGCACCTGACCTGCATCTGTTACACTCATGTTTACTGCTCCTGAGCTGCATTTGTTACATGCATGTTTACTGCACCTGACCTGCATCTGTTACACTCATGTTTACTGCGCCTGACCTGCGTCTGTTACACTCATGTTTACTGCACCTGACCTGCATCTGTTAGTCATGTTTACTGCACCTGACCTGCATCTGTTACACTGATGTTCACTGTACCTGACCTGCGTCTGTTACACTCATGTTTACTGCACCTGAGCTGCATTTGTTACACGCATGTTTACTGCACCTGAGCTGCATCTGTTACACCCATGTTTACTGCTCCTGACCTGCATCTGTTACACGCATGTTTACTGCACCTGTCCTGCATCTGTTACACTCATGTTTACTGCACCTGTCCTGCATCTGTTACACTTATGTTTACTGCACCTGAGCTGCATCTGTTACACGCATGTTTACTGCACCTGACCTGCATCTGTTACACTCATGTTTACTGTGTCTGACCTGCATCTGTTACACTCATGTTTACTGCACCTGACCTGCATCTGTTAGTCATGTTTACTGCACCTGACCTGCATCTGTTACACTGATGTTTACTGCACCTGACCTGCGTCGGTTACACTCATGTTTACTGCACCTGAGCTGCATTTGTTACACGCATGCTTACTGCACCTGACCTGCTTCTGTTACACTCATGTTTACTGTGCCTGACCTGCATCTGTTACACTCAGGTTTACTGCACCTGACCTGCATTTGTTACACGCATGTTTACTGCTCCTGACCTGCATTTGTTACACGCATGTTTACTGCACCTGACCCGCATCTGTTACACACGTTTACTGCTCCTGACCTGCATTTGTTACACGCATGTTTACTGCACCTGACCCGCATCTGTTACACACGTTTACTGCGCCTGACCTGCATCTGTTACACACGTTTACTGCGCCTGACCTGCATCTGTTACACTCATGTTTACTGCATCTTTAAATTCAGCTTTCCCATTCAGATCTCCTTACCCCTACTCCCCCCCCCACACACACACACACACACACACACACACACACAGTTACCTCTCTGGGTAACTGAATTATTACCTTTTCCTGACTCTCCTTTGGGATTATAATAACTGGAACTCCTGTTTGCCTATGTTGTGTTTGGGTGGATGTTTCTAACTCGCAAACATCCTCTCCCCTGGCTTTATTTGGTCATATTTAAGACGTGCCGCGCTCTGGCCCGCGCTAAAGTCAGCTACAGGAGTGCACGGTAGCTCAACGCCCTGCGTTATTTTTAAATGCCTTTTATTTTTGGCCTGTGCTGATGGGTCGGACTTCTGGACGACAAAACGGACGTTACAAACATCGACAGTGGAAGAGGGGGAACGCTAAACTGTCAAAGTGGTTAGGAGCATGAATCCAGAGTTTCTTCAGCATCTGTGCTCAGGTGGTTAGGAGAGAGAGATCAAATCCATACTCTGACTTTACCCTGCGGAGATGTAGTGGAGTGACTGGATTTTGGGAGTTTAACACGGTGATCCTCTGCTCTCTGGCTTTTAAAACGGAAGCACATCTCATGTTGTGTTTTCCTTTCGCTGGGAGTTACTCTCAGGTCCACACTGAGGATGGCGAACTGTCCCATTTCTTACAAGGATTTTTGTGTCCTGCGCGTGTGCAAGTTGACACGATGCTGTCAATTTGTCAGTCCACAATTCAAACTTTTTAGCCTGCAGTGAAATACAAGTCCACAGTAGACACATGTAATCATTGAGTACCAATTTTTAAAGGATTTATAAGTGTATTTCTGAAGTCAGTCACTGACTGGCTGATGGTGCAGGTCATACAGACCTGCGCCCTGAGACAGACAGAGGGGGTTTAGGTACAGACCGACGCCCTGAGTCAGACAGAGGAGGTTTAGGTACAGACAGATGCCCTGAGACAGACAGAGGAGGTTTAGGTATAGACCTACGCCCTGAGACAGACAGAGGAGGTTTAGGTACAGACCTACGCCCTGAGACAGACAGAGGAGGTTTAGGTACAGACCGACGCCCTGAGACAGACAGAGGAGGTTTAGGTACATACAGATGCCCTGAGACAGACAGTGGAGGTTTAGGTACCGACCGATGCCCTGAGACAGACAGAGGAGGTTTAGGTACAGACCTACACCCTGAGACAGACAGAGGAGGTTTAGTTACAGACCTACACCCTGAGACAGACAGAGGAGGTTTAGGTACAGACTTACGCCCTGAGACAGACAGAGGAGGTTTCGGTACAGACCTATGCCCTGAGTCAGACAGAGGAGGTTTAGGTACAGACCGACGCCCTGAGACAGACAGGAGGTTTGGGTCAGGATGCGCTGTTCCTACATCCTCCCACGTTCTTTATGTTTGTCTCCTCACTGTTCCCTCGGGATGACTCCTGTCTTCTCCTGTTTGTCTCATCAGGATGATTCCTGTCTTCTCCTGTTTGTCTCCTCACTGTTCCCTCAGGACGATTCCTGTCTTCTCCTGTTTGTCTCCTCACTGTTCCCTCAGAATTACTCCAATGTTCTCCTGTTTGTCTCATCACTGTTCCCTCAGAATTACTCCAATGTTCTCCTGTTTGTCTCATCACTGTTCCCTCAGGATGACTCCTGTCTTCTCCTGTTTGTCTCATCAGGATGATTCCTGTCTTCTCCTGTTTGTCTCATCAGGATGATTCCTGTCTTCTCCTGTTTGTCTCATCAGGATGATTCCTGTCTTCTCCTGTTTGTCTCATCAGGATGATTCCTGTGTTCTCCTGTTTGTCTCCTCACTGTTCCCTCAGGATGACTCCTGTGTTCTCCTGTTTGTCTCCTCACTGTTCCCTCAGGATGACTCCTGTGTTCTCCTGTTTGTCTCATCACTGTTCCCTCAGAATTACTCCAATGTTCTCCTGTTTGTCTCATCACTGTTCCCTCAGAATTACTCCAATGTTCTCCTGTTTGTCTCATCACTGTTCCCTAAGAATTACTCCAATGTTTTCCTGTTTGTCTCATCACTGTTCCCTCAGAATTACTCCAATGTTCTCCTGTTTGTCTCCTCACTGTTCCCTGAGAATTACTCCAATGTTCTCCTGTTTGTCTCATCACTGTTCCCTCAGAATTACTCCAATGTTTTCCTGTTTGTCTCATCACTGTTCCCTCAGAATTACTCCAATGTTCTCCTGTTTGTCTCATCACTGTTCCCTGAGAATTACTCCAATGTTCTCCTGTTTGTCTCATCACTGTTCCCTCAGAATTACTCCAATGTTCTCCTGTTTGTCTCATCACTGTTCCCTCAGAATTACTCCAATGTTCTCCTGTTTGTCTCATCACTGTTCCCTCAGAATTACTCCAATGTTCTCCTGTTTGTCTCATCACTGTTCCCTCAGGATGACTCCTGTGGTCTTCGTTCAGTGCTTTATGTGAAGCCTGGTCTTGCAGTACTTTGTGAAATGTGCTGCATAAATACACTCTGATTTGAGATCCTGTCCTGTGTTTACTGTAGTAAACTGTACACTGCAGTAATATTCTCCTCGTTTCTGCCGGTCATCTGCATTCTGTGAGGTCAGAGGTCATGCTCTATTCTGCCCTCTGCTGGAGAGGGACAGACACCTTCTTCTCTCACACCTGCCACTTGACTGCAGCACAGCAGCTGCTTAAGTTATCTCTCATTCTGTTTGTTGTACACATGTCATGGAGTTGTTGATGTTGTAATGATAAGGTCCAATTTTAGCTCCATTGGACACAGGAACAGATGACCCTCCTGCAGATATTGGGCGTATGTTACAACCCCAATTCTGAAATAGCTGGGATGAAGTGTAAATTGTGAATAAAATCAAAATGCAATGACTTTCAGATCACAGGAGCCAATATGTTGTTAACAATAGAACATAGATAACATTTCAAATGTTGAAAATTTTACATTTTCATCCACAAAATGAGCTTATTTCAATTTTTCTGGCTGCAGCAGGTCTCAAAAAAGTTGAGACACTGGCAAAAAGGGCTGAAAAAGCAATTAATATATGAGAGAATCAGCTGAAAGAACATTTAGCAAACAATTAAGTTAACTGGCATCAGGTGTGTATTGGCTATAAAAGGGATGTCTTAGAGAGGCTGAGTCTCTCAGAAGTAAAGATGGCCAGAGGTTCTCCAACCTGTGAAAAAATTGTGAAATACTTTAAAAACAATGTTCCTCAACGTCAAATTGCAAAGGCTTTGAAGGTCTCATCATCAACTGTGCATAACATCATCAGAATATTCAGATAAACTGGAAAAATCTCTGTGCATAAAGGACAAGGCCGAAGACCTTCACTGGATGCCTGTGATATTCGGGCCCTCAGACACCACTGCATCACTCACCAGCATGATTCTGTCATTGAGATTATTAACCGGGCCCAGAAATGCTTCAAGAAACCACTGTCTGGAAACACAGTCCGCCATGTCAGCCACAGATGCCACCTAAAACTCTATCATGCTAAATAGAAGCCATTGTTGAGCATGATCCAGAAGCACCGCCGTGTTCTGTGGGCCAAGGTTCATTTAAAATGGACTGTAGCAAAGTGGCAAAGTGTCCTGTGGTCAAATGAGTCCAAATTTGACATTCTTGTCGGAAATCATGGGCGCCGTGTCCTCCGGGCTAAAGAGGAGAAAGATCCCCCCTCCTGTTATCAGCCTTCAGTTCAAAAGCCAGTATCTCTGATGGTATGGGGATGCATTAGTATATATGGTGTGAGGCACTTGCATGTTTTAAAAAAGCACCATGAATGCTGAAAGGTATATAAAGGTTTTAGAGCAACATATTCTCCCCTCCAGACGACATCTATTCGAGGGGAAGGCCTTGTGTATTTCAGCAGGACAATGCAAAACCACATACTGTAGCTGTTACAACAGCATTGCTTCATACCCGAAGAGTCCATGTGCAACTGGCCTGCCTGCAGTCCTGATCTTTCACCAATTGAGAAAATTTGGTGCATAATTTAAACAAAAAATCAGTCAAAGGAGACCCAAAACTCTCCAGCAGCTGGAAACCTGCATTAAACAAGAATGGGATCAAATTCCAATGGCTAAACTCGAGAAACTTGTCTCCTCAATGCCCAGACGCCTCCACTCAGTGTTAAACAGAAGAGGGGATGCTACATCATGGTAAACAGGACCCCTGCCCAACTTTTTTGAGACCTGCAGCAATAATTGTCACTTTGTCCCAACTGTTTCAGAATTGGGGTTGTATAATTTTGCCTCCCGAATCACATACACTTGCTTTCTGTGGCCACAGTTTCAGTAAAAGCAGTAAAATTCAAATATGTTGGGTGGGTTGACTTTGATGAATTAAATGTGTTAATGGGCCGATTAGGACAATAATAAACAGATGCATTAAACAGAACGAGCACAAATTGAAAATGAAAAATCACAACAAGACTGAACAGAACACACATTAAGAAATGAACTCAAAAGAACAGTCAGTATCGGGTGTGACCCCCACGAACATCCACACAGGCAGTACAGCGTCTCCTCGTGGACCTGACTAAGCGTCTTGGAGAAGTTGTCTGTAGTGTCCGCTCTGCCTGTTGTGCATTCTAGAATTGCTGCCTGGTGTGAGGTCTGGGTTCTCTTGATGAAAGAGCTCGTCCCAGCTGGACGTGCTACACCCAAAACGTACTGATGCTGGACGTACTACACCCAAAATGGTGAGCCACTTGCTGGGCACTTGCTGCCGCCTCTAGCATACCCAGGGCCCTGTTCCGTTGTTCAGTCAACAGACGTGGTATTATGACCCTTTAGAATGTTTTTTTGTTTGGCTTTTATCGTGCGTTTATAAAGGGAAGACAACCCCTCCTTCATATCAACCTCTGTACTTGCACAACTCCTAATCCCATATGTTGGACTCAATATGGATTGATTGACACTGTTGAGTTACATGATGATCATTCATGTGTAACGAGGTACACATTGTGACCCCACTGGTCACTTAAGAGCTCAAATTGGACAACTCAGGTCCTGAGCAAAAATAAACTGAAATTTAGAGTGTTGCGTTTTCATTGCCTGTGAGTATATAATCTCAGCTACAGCGTTCTCTCTTATAAACGTGCTGTTCTTCTCCTCGGGTTTGTGCTGGTGGTTTGAGTTCATTACTCACTCTGGTGAACATCTCAGCTCCTGTGTGGACTGTCTCCTCCTCCTGAGAAATTAAAGAGCCGGGATTATGGCGAACACTCCTGTCTCCATCCCTTCCTGCTGTTTTGGGGTAGTTCACCCTGTCGAGCTCGATGTCTGTGCCCTGCACCCTCCCAAAGCATTGCTGGGCCTCGCAGCGCTAATGTCACTCTGTTGGGTTTTAGCTCTGTTGACTGGCCAATCAGAGCAGAGCTTTCTATCATGGAGGTGACAAAATGGAACCAACACAACCTCAAAAGATCCTGGTATTCAGCAGAGAGAAAATGTCAGCCGGCTAGTGGCTTAGAAATGGTATGGTTGTGACTTTATTTTTTATTTGGTTTATTACCAAAAAGTTCATGAACCTTTCTTTTGAACGTTTAAGAGTAAACCGCTTGTGACCTTCATATGACAACCCAAAGTGCAAATCCGATGATCTCGGGTTCTGGGTTTGACTAATGAAATTATTCGGCATAAGCTGCTCTACATGATCATCGGCTGGAGAAGGTAGAAGCCAGCGGTTCAGGATTAGGAAGTATTTTGACATTTTAGATGCATGTCAGAGAATCATCAGCTGACCCTCTCCTGACCGAATATGTGTGTGTAACGCGGACGGATCCTGTAGCTCTGGGCTCGACTGAAGCTGGAGACTCGGAGTTTGTGATTTTTCTGAGTTCAAATTCAAATTCAAATTCGAATTCAAATGAGCTTTATTTGCATGACAAGTAAACTTGTGTTGCAAAAGCATTGATAAACATAAATGACAAGCAAAACTCACAATAACATACTAACTGACTAATATATACACACGAACATTTAAATCAATGTATAACTAATAAAAAAAGATATAATGATTATGTATAAAAATTTTATCAAAATTGAACAGATATGGGACAAAATTAACCCAATATGTGCAGTATGGTAGGCTGTGATTTAGCCCACACCCTCTCTTTGTGTGTGGCAGGCAGAGACGAATTGTGCTGCTGCCTCTATTGTGCGGTGGTCTTCGCCCAGAAGGATTTTTAATTTATTTGGATCGGGTTGATTTGGAAATTTGTTTATGTGGGCAGTGAATTTGGGAAAGTATTGATCTCTGATTGGTTCATATTTGGGGCAGGAAAGTAAAAAGTGGGCTTCTGTTTCGACCTGTGCCCGGTCGCAGTGAGCACACAGCCTCTGCTCTTTCGGCAGCCAGGTCTTTCGGTGTCGTCCGGTTTCTAAAGCGAGGCTGTGGTCACTGAGTCTGAGTTCTCTCTCTCCTCCAGGCCTCAGCCTCTCCGCTTATTCTTTGCTGCCATCTCATCTTTTATCGTAACAGAAATCACTGCAGCGGGTGGAGTTTCTGCAACTTTACACTGCTTACTCAACCCTTACAGCAGTGTGGTAGAATCTTGTAACCTGAAGGTGCATTTAGCATGTCGCATACGCCAGGCCCGTTGCCTGACGCACGTCAAAGGTGGTCAAGGAATTCAATCCTCACAGGTGGCAGGTCACTAATATTCCAGTGTAATGAATGATCAGTCAACATACTGAGGATGTATTGGATAATTATAAATGCATTAATAAATAAAACATGTATTACCTCTGAAAACCAGGTCCAATCATCTGCTCGTCCGGAGTCACTGCAGTTTCTCTGTGCTCTTAGAGCAGTGCCGGTCCAGTCATACTGTTTTCTGTTCAAGTGCTGAGTATTTTGAATTTAATCCTTCCCAGCTCAGGGAAACTTGTCCCCGCATGAGCACTAGGGACTGGAATCGTGGACAAGATGTGATGCCTTACATTGGTTGTGTAGTGTTCATTCTGCTGGAGGAAACCCTGACTCTCTCATTCCCTTCTTTCTGTAGGCTTCGGGACTGAAGCTCCAGCCAAAGCTGGAAGTCCGAGGTTCAATCATAAGAGGGCGATAAGGTAACCACACCCCTCCCTGTCCAACACCCCAGTGTCTACCGGTTTAACTCAATTCCTGGAGGGACACAGTGTCTGCAGGTTTAACTCCAATCCTGGAGGGACACAGTGTCTGCAGGTTTAACTCCGATCCTGGAGGGCCTCAGTGTTTGCGGATTTAACTCCAGTTCTGGAGGGCCACAGTGTCCCCCACAGGTAGTCATTTGCTCTTCAGGGTTGATTAGGACCATTTCAAGGAGGAGAAGTTTTTTTATTTGTAAAGGATTATTTAAAGCTATGATGGCATCACAATATCCTTACTTATTTACTGAAATGACTGCAATGGTATTCGTTCTAAGAAAAATAAGGTGATCGGATTTCATCTGCAGTGTCCGTTAGCTTGTAGAAATGTAATGACGTAGCTTGACTGTGGTGTGAACATCTCAGTACTGTATTTCTCTCAGTAACAAATGTGTAATATAAATGTTCATTTCCTCACAAGAAACCTCTCATTCCTGCAGCCTTCATAAGGAGTTTTCTGTGGAAGAAAAGGACAGATCTACACAAAAGGACGAAGAGGTTGATTCCCACCTTCTGGCTGTCCTGCCCAACGGTGTGTATCAGACATTTACTTTTTTAGGCCTCATTTCAGAAGTCTCTGGTTTTCTGAAATTAACAAATCCTTTAATTGACCTCTATGTTGTTGAGGTTTGCCTTGTAACATGTCAGTGGCAATGAGGAAGTTTGTGAGGGACTATAGCTGGACTGTGTCGTAATGTTTGTTGGTGTGTCTTGGAGAGTTAGAGAGGGACTATAGCTGGGCTGTGTTGTAATGTGTGTCAGTGTGTGTGAGAGAGTTAGAGAAGGACTATAGCTGGGCTGTGTTGTAATGTGTCAATGTGTATTGGAGAGTTAGAGAGGGTTTATAGCTGGGCTGTGTTGTTAGCTTACCGGCCCTATCCATCGTGGGTCGTCAGTTGTCGGAATATTTTTTATCTTTTTTTGGCCCGATGAATTTTCGTGTAAATTTACAATAACATACTACTTGACCTCCAGTTGATCTCCAGTTGTTTTTCTCTGATTTTTGATCAGATCATTTTTGTCCGTTTTACGGGCCCTTGAAGTTTTGGCTCCAATGTTAAAGATAGGACTGAGAAATTTTTAAAAAATTATTTCTCAAGAACTCTGGGGTTTTTTTTTTCTAAATCAGGCAATCAACTTACCTTGGTACCGTCAATGTGCAGTGCGAGCGAAATTTTGACTGAACTGACGGAAGTGGGTCTATTGGGGGCGCTGTACTTAGAAAAAATGCAAGCTGGCCTGTGGAGGCCAAATGGTTGCAGATCGAGTTTAAGTTGTATTACTGACATATAGGAAGTAATATATGACCTATTATTTTGGCTTCGTTAAAGTTGACCTCAGATGACCTTGAAAAGTCAAAATTTCAGGTCAAGAAAAATGTTACCATTTTTAAAGGTTTCTAGGCTTGAAAATTTTGAAGATTGGGAACATATGTGCATTGAACACATACAGGAAGTCATGTATGAACTTTCATTTGGTGGTCTTGAACTTGACCATGGTGACCCTCAAAGGTCAAACTTCACATTGTGAAATTTCAATGACTTCAATCCCCAAAACTATTGCAGATAGAGCTTAGGTTTGTATTGCGGGCCTGTAGTAAGTCATGTATGAATTTTCAATTGATGACATTGAACTGTGTTGTGTTGTAAGGTGTCAGTGTGTATGAGAGAGTTACCGAGGGACTATAGTTGGGCTGTGTGTCAGTGCGTATTAGATCATTAGAGAGGGTATGTAACTGGGCTGTGTTGTTATGTATGCTGGTAGATATTAGAGAGTTAGAGAGGGACTACTGCTGGGCCGTGTTGTAATGTGGTTCAGTGTGTATGAGAGCATTAGATAAGAAGTATAGCTGGGCTGTGTTGTGTGTGAGTGTGTATGACAGAGTTAGTGAGGGCTGTGTTGCAGTAGGCCTATGTCTCTCAGACAGCTGGCATGTCTTGTCTATGAAGAACCCAGTCTCAGCCCTACGCGTCATATATTGATGCTACCTGACCAAGTGCCGATTTATGAGGCAGAGGGAAGCTTTTTGCATCTTTATTTGAGGGTTAAAGCCTCAATATATGATGAGTCCGGATGAGAATGTGTTGCTTATAAAAGCCCTTGATTTGCCAGGTTTGCTGGGATATCTGCTCGTTTTCCTCTCTGGTTATTTGGGAAAGGCAGTTCAGTTTGTCATCTCAGTACCTGGAAGGAGGGAAACACAGCATGTGGCATCTTTCACACACGTGGTATTTATCACACATTCATCATCACGTCTCCTCAGCTGAGCAGATCTGCTTTACTTGTCAGATCTTTATTGTTGCCTCCGCCCGCGAATAACTTCTCAATCTTCAGCTGAAAAATCGCACTGGGAAAATGTTCGGTTGAAGTTCTTGCTTGTGTTCCAGACTGTACGTAGCTATTGGACTTTAAAGTTTGTTTGATGCACTAAATGCATCTATGCTTTTGATTTTGTAAACTCATGATTTGCTCCATGTGAGTATATGGTAATGTATTGATTGACATTTTCCATCTATCCCAATTTCTGTTTGATCAGGGGGTTTCATTTTAACGGCCGTTGCATGAAAAGCACAATCCTGATTACTAACTGCAGTTGATTCTGTCTCAATCTGCGTTGGTTTTCACCTCTTACACCTTGGGCCCGATGCAGGGAATCTTTAACTCGGTCTTATGATGATACAGGACCTGCAATTTTGAAGGACCAGTATGTGAGATCTAGAGCCATCAAGTGGTGAGATTATAGATTGCAACCAAATCATCATTCCCTTTCTCAGGGATCCTTCGGTGGCCGCAAAACTTGCAAAAACGCGAAAGGCGCGCTCTACTGTCAGTGCTTTATATAATTACTTTTTTCCCGTTTTGGGCTACGGTAGAAACATGGCGGTGCAAAATGGCGAGATCCGTGGAGGAGGACCCGCTGTCTCTGTTGATATAAAGGGCTCAATTCTGGGAAAAAAAAATACACTATGATTCTTATTTTCAGGAAATAATTCACTGATGACAATGTACTTTTGAATATTATGTTCCATTCATGCTTGTTATTCAGCCACATTGTCCACCTAAATCTTACACACTGGTCCTTTTAATATGTGTGTCCTCCTGGTGTACTGGTTCCTGATGACAGAGGCCTCCCTCTCCACTGCCCATGTTCTGTGTCTGCGGGTGCATTTTTCAATGTTTGATTCTACCGGTTCACACATTCAACCTTTTGAAAAGCCTGTGTTTGGTCAGTCGGCGATATTGACACGTTTTGCTTAATTCTCTCAGGTTCATAACCCAGTGATTTGTTTTATTGTTGGATTCTCTTGCATGTAACCCTCCCTTCAGATGTATTTAAGGTTAAGTGATTTTTCAGGTCTCAAATGGATCAGTTTAATGAGTTTGACAGCCTGTTCCCCTGTGTGTCCCAGTTTATGGTAACTCTGGTGCGTTTGCTGAATGGTTTGGTTATAATTGTGTCAGTGATTGTTGGCCAGAGATGGTTTTCTATAAAGTGCTTTATGTATGTTGAAATGCTTTTTAAAAAAAAATCATGCTTGAGGGAGAATAATATCTGGCCGCTGGGTTTCACCCCTTGGCGTAATGAGGGCCTGTGCTTTTTTCAGGACCTGCTGAAAGAGGGGAACAGGGGACAGTTTTTAGCTGTATCTGTGAGAAGAAATAGTGCAGTATTTCTGCTGTATAATCTTACTCTGTTTTGAACGGTCCGAACTAAAAGGGAAGTGCACTGTCAATTCAGTATGTCAGTTGAATTATGCTTGAATACAATTTCAGTGCTGCGATTTGTTGCAATATTTGTAAGCTGCAGTAAATTTGTAATTTTAAGGTGTTGAAATATCTTCACAAATATTTTCAGTCTCTCCTTGTTACTAGCTTTTAGGACGACCTTGATTTTGTCTGTTATCCTCTGTTCAGTTTCAGAGCTGAAGAAGCGTTTTGAACGCGTGGCGCCCGGCGACTTGAGAATGAACAGGTACTGCTCTCTGAAAAAGCCCTTGGGTGCTTCACTTCGATGCTCTGCTCCTCAGGAAATGTTGACTCACTCTGTTTGTCTGTGTTTGGTACATTTCGCCATGCCTTTCCTTTAGTCAGGTAAACGTTCAGTCCTTTATTGGCCTGACTGCTGGCTGTGTTGAAAGCAGTGAATGCGAGGTCAGGCTGTTCTGGAACTGAGTCTGTTGTGCTGGGTTGGATTTGTGAAACTGGGTGAAGTTTCCTTGTGAGGAGTCTGGAGTCCTGACGGTTTTATGGATTTACATGGTTTCTTCCTCTGAGTCATGTTTCAGGGGTCTGAACTGTGCCCTGATTTTATTTGGGCTTTTTTTTTTTTGAGCCAAGCTGATATCCCAATAGACAATTTGCGAGAACTGTATTGCCCCTGGCAACCTCGGTACCTCTGCCAAATATTCAATAGTGCGGGTCCACACATACAGTGAAGTCGCACAGAAGACATCACGAGTTACAATACTGGACTTTACCCATCAAATATTATCAGACCAGGGGCCTCATTTATAAACGGTGCGTAGGCACAAAAAAATATGTATGTCACTTTGCATATTTCTGATTTATAAAAACAAACTTGACTTTAAAAAAAGAAAAATTATTAAGATTAGGCACAATTTCAACTAATTCCAAGTCCATCAGGATTAAATAAATTAAAATTCCACACAATTTATTTTACCCATAGGTTTATAAATGAGGTTATTTTCCACAAAATGTCACTTTAGTTTTTTTGTGCGTACGTATTATTTAGGTATGAAACCACAGCAAATTTTTATTAATAAGGTCCCAGGAGTGTAAAAAAACAACTCAGGATTGAACACAGTGATTTTCCTGCTTTCTGTATGTACACAGAGTCAGATATTTTGCTCATTTAAGTTGTGCTTCGGACACACATTTGATTGATAATAAGAGAAAATGCCCAACTGTTGATATTTCTTTTCAATGCTTTTTCTCTGACTCATATTTTATCGGGGTGGAATAAAGCATACGATATAAAATAAAACTGAATGAGTTCCTGTATCACTCATTCATGTGTCATGTTATTATTGTCCTGGGTGACGCTCCATTTTTTATGGCTGATTTATGGCAAGCCTAAAATCGTATATAAAAACAAAAACAAAAAACCAATCGTCACCGTGTTGAATTATTCCGATCACCCTTTCATTGGACGCGTTTTCAGTCTACTGGCGCCATAAAATGGACAGAACTAACAAAAAGGTGTTATTCCACGCTTGCTCGAAATGTAGGCACAATCACAACTGGATACTACATAGAAAAACTGCAGGACGCCATGCGAAAGTCTGGCAGCTCAAGTTTTGAGAGAGATTAATTATCGTGGTATAAGGCAGTGGACAGCGCAATCGGCCAAAAATGCAAGGGCGAAAGAATTCCGTATTCAACATCCACCAATTTCTAATGTAATCAGTACATTTTCGGCTTACCTTGATGTTTGGGGACCCAGAGAAAGATTCCGATGTGTAAACACAAAAAGCATCCAGTCAAGAAAATTTCGAGTTTAATTTCTCGTGCTGCTAAACGCGATAATTGATGTAACAGATGACACACTAGGTTGCTAGGGCATGCGTAGCATATGCATTCGCATTATTAATGTTCGATATTAATATTCTAAACCTCCTTCTCAATAATAAAACCCCCCAAAATATATTGGCACCTCCTTTTAAAATCGTTCCCCATTTAAAAACCCCCCTTCCCCCACTGCAATGCGCTGTATCGGAATTTTGACATCTATGCAAGTGTACTTGGGTACGGTTAGATATTACTCGTCTGAAAGCTGACCAGCGAGGGGAGGGGGGACAATCATACGGTGGCAAGGTATGAAACAATCGTACCAAGTGTGAAAGCGCCCTCAGCATAGTTAGTCTCTACTGGCAGTCCTCAATCTGAAACTGACCTGCACAGTGTCACTAAAACATCCTTTTTGTGACCAGAAATAGTCACTCCATTGTCCTGTAGATATAATGCCCTCCATAATTACTGGCACCCCTGGTTAAGATGTGTTAAAAGCTAAAATAAATGCACTTTTTATTGCAGAAGCATACTCTCACACTGAAAATTGTAGAAAAATGTAATATTCAACTCAAGCGAATTTTAAGGGGGAAAAAAATCCCTGACTAAGAAATAATTATTTTTCATAAAATCACCTGTTCCACAATTATTGGCACCTCTAACAATTCCTTGGAAATAAATGTAATTGAAGTATTTCTGTCATTTCTACAGTAGTTTACAAAGTTGATCAGAGTATCTCGGAACATTTAATTAGTAATTCATCACTCTCTGTTTCCCTGGGGTATAAATATGACGTGACAGAGGCCATTTATCTTATCCACTCTTCAACATGGGAAAGACAAAGGAACACACCATTCAAGTAAGGCAGATGTGTGTCGACCTTCACAAGTCAGGCAATGGCTACAAGAAAATAACCACTCGCCTGCACCTGCCTATATCTACTGTCAGAGGAATCATTAAGAAGTTTAAAATCACTAAAAAGTTCTCCAAAGCTCACTGTTAAAGAATTGCAACAAATGGTAGCATCTTGGGGTCACAAAGTCTCCAAAACAACCATCAGGCGCTATCTACATGCAAACAACCTGTTCGGAAGGCATGCACGGAAAAAACCTTTTCTCACTCACAATCATAAATGCAAACGTCTGGAGTTCGCTAAGCAGTACTGGCACTTCAACTGGGATCGTGTGCTTTGGTCAGATGAGACCAAGATACAGCTTTTTGGCAACAAACACTCAAAGTGGGTTTGGCGGAACACAAAAGATGAGTATGCAGAAAAGCACCTCATGCCCACTGTGAAGTATGGGGGAGGATCGGTGATGCTGTGGGCCTGAATCTCTTCCAGAGGCCCTGGGAACCATGATAGGGTGCATGGAATCATCATCGCTTTGAAATACCAGGACATTTTAAATCAAAATCTGGTGGCCTCTGCCCGAAAGCTGAAGATGGGTCGTCACTGGGTGTTTCAGCAAGATAATGACCCTGAACATGTGGCCAAATCTACACAGAAATGGTTCACCAGACACAGAATCAAGCTCCTCCCATGGCCATCTCAGTCTCCAGACCTCAACCCCATTGAAAACCAGTGGAGTGAGCTGAAGAGGAGAGTGCAGAGGAGAGGACCCAGGTCGCTGGATGATTTAGAGAGATTGTGCAAAGAGGAATGGTTGAAGATCCCTCTTTCTGTATTCTCCCATCTTGTGAAACATTATAGGAGAAGATTAGGTTCTGTTTTGTTGACAAAAGGGGGTTGTACAAAGTATTAACATCAGGGGTGCTAATAATTGTGGCACACATGATTTGATGTAAAAGAATTGTTTCTTAATGTGAATAAATGCACTTGAATTAAAGGTTGGGTCTTCCTCTGTTTTTCATTGTGGTCCTGTATTATTTAGAAAAAACTGAATTTATTAGAAGCTAAAGAACAACATCTTAACCAGGGATGCCAATGATTATGGAGGGCGCTGTATGTCTTTAACTTTGGGACAGTCCAAGTGTTAAAAGTGGTCATATTTTGAAGAAATAAATGGGCAGAAAAAGGGGATTCTCAAGTCCATTCTCTCTAAAATCAAGATGGCGGACAGACTGGCTTGACAGACCTAGTAACCACAACCAGGGGGCGCTATGGTTCTGTACTCCCAAAAGGCCCATTCACTTTCACCTCAGTAGTGATGTTGAACAGCTATACGAAATTTACATAATTGTAAAATGGTCATTCTGTAAAAATGGAGAAATTGTGAAACACGTAATTAAGTCCCAAAGGTTCATTGCTTCCTTTTTTTTTGAAAATGATTTTAATTGTATTTCGACATTGTGTACTAGAGGGCAGGGTCTGGATGAAAGTATGTCTTTCTATTACCCAGTTCCTTCCAATCAATTTTTTTTCAGACCAGTGCAACACTATGCTGCTCACACTGCAGCTCAACAAGTCAAACTGACTCCAATCCCCTCAAAATCTCCGCTACACGTTTTTTTTTTTTCTTTCACGCGTTTGCATTAGATGTCGGAGGGCAGGAGTGTGTCAGACTCACGGTGACTTTACTGTGAAATGTTAAAGCAGAAGGCACCTTCAGGGCTGCTCTAAAACTGGAGTCTGTTTTATTTTTCACAGTAATTTTTACAGGAGACTGTTGGACTCAATCCAACTCAGTTTTATCAGGCTGTGTCGTGTCCTTAGCTGCTCTAGTTTGTAACTCTCATGATGAACAAAAGTTCCTTTTCTGTGCAGTCTCAATCTTCCTCTGTCACAGATATTCACTCCTTTCCTGGGTCTGTTTTCTGTTCAGTTTCAATTTACCTAATCAAAAGTAACGGTTTCTTTTCCAACAGCTAAGTTTTCAAACTTGAGTCACGTCTTCGGATGGCTGTGCTGAAATTGACTTTGAGAGATAAAAATACTCAGGCTTTTAAGAGTCCGTTTGACACTAAATGATCAGTATTCAATGAAACCTGACAAGAGTTCAAATGCAAATTGTACGCATTTCCTCAATCGTTTTTGTTTTCAAACTTGAGTTGGGTCTCTGTGTGGCTGGACCCGAGGCACAGTTGAAGAATAAAATAATGCTCGCTCTTGATTGGTAGTATATGTTTAAGAAGGGTCTTGATTGGATCATTTCGCCGTTTCCCGTTGGGCAGGAAGGAGCGAATCGCCCGTCGTTTGGAGGGAATTGAGAATGAGGCCCCGCCCATTATAGCACCCAGGGGTCAGGTGACCAATCAGCGGCTAGAAGAGGACATGCCTCGGTTCAGCCGCGCTGTCGACCCCTGTGATCCAAGGGAGCAGAGCATTGTGGGTAAGACCAGGAGCTTGGCAGACTGTGGTCAGGTGGCTGCGTAAAGAGTGATGGCGTTGCGCTGCAGTTACAGGTTGCCCGGTTCAGGCTCATCAGAGGTACATTGTCCTGGAATACAGATGGGCGTCTGTGTGTCTTTGGGTCCTGCTTCGAATCAATGGCCCGTTTAGACTTTTGAGTAATAATACTCGCCCCAAGCAAAGACTAAAAATAGAGGCACTCTGAGAGTGCAAACCTCCGCCAAGGCAGCACAGTTGAAATCTTGCTGAGTGAACATGGCTCAAGGAATGTAGGGTCTCTGCAACACAGGATTTCAACATGTATCCCATGGTTGCTATATTTTGCGATGCTGCATGTTCCACACTGATGGGTCCGTCCCTGATACGAGACCAATCAACCCGCAAAATTTGAGTGGTAACACTGGAAGCGAAGTTCAGTTATCGAGTGTCCTAGGATTTCAAGATGGCCATATTGCTTGACCGATGGCAGTCAAAATCAGTAGGGTCCATTCCTGATAGAATAGCAACCCACCGACAAAAAGAGATATCCGTTCATTACTTTTTGAGTTATCTTGCATACAAACAGACAGACAAACCACCGCTAGCAAAAACATAACGTCCTTTGTGGAGGTAATTAGTCTCTAGTGATGGAATAATACCCACTTGGTCAAAGGGAATGAAGTTTTTAACTAGCAGTAAGGACTGGTCTGGTCTGGTCTGATATCTGATGTTGGGGTTACACTGAGAGGACATTTTCAGGCCAAAGTTCCTGCATTTCCCTGAGTCAGACATGGATGGGCAGTGAATCTTTATACTGTGCACATTATATCCTGTAACAGTGTTTTCACTCTGAGTACAGCTCTGAAACGCAGAGGCCTCAGTTACCCATCTTTGGTCACTCCTGACAGTCCACTAACAAAACAATCCCCTCTTCCTCTCGCTTCCTCTCTCTTTCCCTTTCTTCCTTCCTTCCTTCCTCTCTTGTCCATCTCTCTTCTTCTCTCTTCCTCTTTCCTTCTCCTCACTTGTCCTGTTTCCTCATTTCCTCCTCCTCTGACTCCCTCCCACAGTCACACGGTACTGTAAGGAGGAGTTGGCTGCTCCAGAGGTTGTGGGGTCAGAGCGGAGATCCAGGGCTCGGAGCCGGACGGAGCCTGTATCCACTCACTTGGTTCAGGGGCCGGTTTCAGGGGCCCCCACTGACCCCCAGTCGCTGGAGTCTAAAGCAGAGCGGATCGCGCGGTACAAGGCGGAGCGCCGGCGGCAACTGGCAGAGCGATATGGGCTGTCATTGGAGCAGGAGCTGGAGCCGGAACCTCCCCCTCGCCACACCCGCTTCCGCCGAGAGGCCGATGCCCCTGAGAGGCGGGGCCACGGCGGGGTCTCGCTCGGAGTGGGGCAGGCCGTGATTCCCGCTAACGTGGAGAGTCAGAGTTGCGTGCAGGAGACTCAGAGCGGCGGAGTTTCGGAGCGGGACAGGAACATGAATATCGAGAACTTCCGGCGAGTGCAGGACCGGATCAGAGCCAACACCAACTACATGGAGGTGTCGTCCCCCCAGAGCACACCCAGCCGTGACCCTGCGCCGCCCGTCCCCAGCTCCCCCCACGATTCCCGGCGCTCATCTCTCCCGTCCACTCGGTACGGCGTCTCTCCCGGGGACCTGTTCATCGAGCAGCAGGCCCAGAGCATCCTCAGCAGGCAGGGGTGAGTGACCCTGATCTAATCCCTAAACCTTTCCCTCCTACTACCCTAACCCTGCCCCTCAACACACACTAACCCTGCCCCCTACACGCCATAACCCCGCCCCTCAATACGCCATAACCCTGCCTCTCAACACACCCCAAGCCTATCCCTCCAATTACCCTATCCACGCCTCTCTGCACCCCCTAACCCTGCCTTTCCACACCCCCTAACCCCGCCCCTCGACACACCTTAACCCCGCCCCTCCACACCCCTAACCCTGCCTCTCAACTCAGCAATACCCCGCCCCGCTACATGCTATAACCCCTCCCCCAAACACACCCTAACCCCGCCTCTCAACACACCTTAACCCTAACTCTGCCTCTCTACACGCCCTAACCCTGTCCCACAACACACTGTAACCCTGCCCCTCCACATGCCCTATCCCACCCCCAAATAACCCTAACCCCGCCTCTCCACACCTTAACTCCGTCTCTCTACACAGCCTAACCCCACCCCTCCACACCCCTAACCCCGCTCCTCCACAACCCCTAACCCCGCCTCTCTATGCACCCTAACCGTTCACCTCCACACTCCCTAAACCTGCTACACAAGCCATAACCCTGCCCATCCACACCCCCTAACCCCGCCTCCTGACACACCCTATCCCCCCCTCTCCACGCACCCTAACCCCCCCCCTCCAATTACCCTAAACCCCCCCTTCCAATAACCCGAGCCCCGCCCCTCCAATTACCCTAACCCTGCACCTTCAATTACCCTCACTCCGCCCCTCTACTCACCCTGACCCGGCCTTTCTACACACCCTAACCCGGTCCATCCAAGGACCCTAACCCCGTCCATCCAAGCACCCTAACCCTGCCTCTCCACACACCCTAACCTTGCCTCCGTACCCTAACTCTGTTTCTTTCAACTGAAGATTCTCTGGGCGGTGCCCACACCTGCGGACCCTAATTGAAAAGCCCAGATCATTTTGTCATGTTGATCCTCTGATTTGGGTGTAGAGCGGGAGGGCTCCCCATTGTTGGGAGTGCGTTTTGGGGGCACCCGTGATCAGTGGCTGCACTGTGTGCTTTCAGTGCTCATCCCAGCCCCTCATTTTTCTCCAGGTGAAGCATACGGTTGAATCCGGTATGAAATATAAGTGACTCGATGAAGCCCGTTGTGTGAGCAGGACTGTCTCTTCTGGGGGATACGACAGTGGGTTATATTTCACATTTACAGCCCAAGCCTGAGATTCCCATAATATCACTGGTTCCTTGTTCTGTAGCATTGTCCAGTCAGGACCAGCATGGAGGCCATGGGTCAGACTGTGAACTTCTGGAAACAACTTCTGCTGTTTTTATGTGTGCAAGTTAGGGTGATAGACTAACTGTTAAATGCCATTTTGGTGTCATTTGAACACAGTAATGTGGAAACGCAGGAAACTTGGGATCTGTAAGTTCAGGAGGGAATATTCTGAACCAGTAGAACATCTGCTCAACGAGGACTATGTTCTTGGCGAACCACAAGTCTGAAAGGCCAGTATCTGAGTGATTTTTGCTGGAAGATGTTTTGTTTGTGGATTCTGGAGGTCTTGATGTGGAGACGTTAATTTGTTGCTGCTGGTTTTGCGAATGTTTTTCACGATCTCCTCTCCTTTTGCATTTTTACACGCGATAGCTTTGTTCATTCTGATGTCCGACTGTGGGGACGATGTTGGAGGAAATGAGGAGTTTGAGTTCTTCTGGAACATGGGTCAGGCTGTCTGATGCGGCCCGTTACAGGCCACGGCTCTTCTCTGTTTTTGGAAGGCCAGCCCACAGTAGTGTTAGCGCTAACAGTCTCGTAATGTGATCCTCCGCAGGGAGTCTGCTTGTGCACTTCCTGTTTATTGTGTTGTCACCACAAAGTGCATTTCGTGTTTGTTATGTAGACGAACATCTGCTGGGCCAAGGGGTGGAGCTGCAGCCATAGGAGTTTGCAGTCGGTGTGTTTTGCTAAAGTGTACGCTGTAATGTATTTAGAAACAAGGTTACAGTAATAACTGCGGCTCATGGGCATAAGTAGACATTGCTAATTTGTTAGGGTAAAAAAAATATGGCTGGATACATGTTCGGCCTATTGCTGAATATTACAACCCTGTTTCTGATTCCCAGACCAGGATGAAATATTCCTAATTTAAGCTGGAAATTCTGGGCAAACCCCAAACATAACTTCTTCACATTTCTCACCATTTCACATCTGTTTGTGTCTTAATACTTTACATTACTCCTTATGTTCACATGTCCCTCCAGAATTTATCTTTATATGATACCGTTGGCCTTGACATTATCTGCACTCAGATATTCCTGAGGCAGGTTATGGGCATGCTATTAATATTTGCACATATTTATGGCTTTATTTTGCTGTGCAACAGTCCTCATCCATGTGGGTTTATCTCTGCTGTCATTAAAATATAGCCTGGAATATGGCATATTAGACATTAAACTGGCTACTGGGTCAACAATAAGGGGCTCCAACCCTAGCCTTCTGCAGAAAGTGAGATGCCATATTCGATGTAAGATGGAGATGGGATCTACTGCTTCTATAAAAATTCATTCTGATGACTGCTTTAATGGGGCCTTGAGGCATTCATTCATTCATTCATTTCGTTTTTGGCTTTTTCCAAAAAAAAAGAAGCATGTTATTCATGCTTCTGTTTTCTACTTGAGATCCTTTAAGTCCAACCAGACGATTAACGGACTAATTCTCATGAGTACGAGGGTTGTGCCTCACCTTGGAATTTCACCTGTAACCTCAGGGTAGTGATTCCTGAACCATTAAGCTACACTTCGGGGATGCATACAAATCGCTGTCACTACGTCTCAAAAGTCGGCCTACATCACAATAATCTTTGACAAGAGCGGAGAGGTAAAGTCTGGGGGCTCGTCCGGGCGGTGTTCTTTACACCTTTTTGTCCTGAAGCAAGAATCACATATCGCTGAAACTGATGTGCTGGGACCGGGGCAGTAGTCGGCTGAAGCCCCAGTGCGAGCCCCAGGCATAATCTGAATGTTTATTACTGGAATGTGGGGTGACTTTTCAGATTAGCGGTTACCCTAGACTGGGGGACAGGCGTGGGCAGAGGCTGTGTGCAGTCGCGGGGGGTTATTTCTGGTTGCGGAGCCTGGGTAAGGCGTTGAGCGCGGTCTGGAGGGAGGCTGGCAGCACTGAGCCGTCACTGAGTGGTGCGGACAGGTGAATCCTGATTGGCACAGCAGCTGCGGTGTGAGGAGTCTGTTCGCTCAGGAGCCTGCGCTCTCACACAGGGGTCCTGTCGGCTGAGTAACGTTGCCCTCAGCTGTGGCACTGCTGCACTGCAGGGTGAGCTGAGTGTTTCTGAGCACTTATTTCATTCCAGTGACAGAAGGAAACACCGGTCAGCTCGCCTCAACAAGCTTCCCTGATAGAAAGTACATCATATATGCGGCAATAAATTGCATGGGTGTACTTCATAATAGATTAATTTTGTTGCACTGCGTTTAAAATGGCAGAAGGTACTAAGAATGCTGTGTGTGTATATCAGTTTTTCTTGATCTAAAGTGGTTTGTAGTTCAGCGTTTTCCATGGTATCGTGGAGTGTTATTGAGTGTTGAAGCCTTTCTCTGGGTCTGTGGGCTCATTGTTGACTCTGGCTCTTAACTGTAGGTACTTTACAGTTAACGCCTCCTACCATCTGCATTAGTAATGGTGCACAGCATGTGTGCTTATTCATGGTGCTGATTCAGCGTTCCTGCCTTCTTTCCGGAAGTATCCGAGCGAGAGAGAAGCTGGGTAAAGAGGAGGCTTCTCCGAGAGCCCAGCCAGCGCCAGAGCCCCTCCCCCGCCGGAGGCACACCCAGGCTTGGGCCCCCTACTCAGGCCCCCCCCCCAGCTCTCCTCCCCAGAGCGTGGAGTCCGCCCCTTTCTCCAACACCAGCCAATCAGCTTCCCTCAACAGGCCAGAGCTCAGGGCAGTTCGAGAGATGGACCAATCGGAGAGGAGGAGGAGTGCTGACCCCGCCCTCTTACGAGACCCCTCCCACCGTGGCCGGCCAGACGATGTGATCGTGATTCGTCAGAGCGACTTTCCGACACCTTCCGGACCTGTGATCATGACGCACGAAATCGAGCGGCTCAACAGGAGGCGGAGCGCCGACCATGCCCATGACCTCGCCCGCGGTAGCCGGCGGGAGAGGGGAGCAGGATTTCATCGGCCAGGCGACGTTTCCTCACCGCTCGACCCTCGCGAGAGGGGAGAGCTGGAGCCAGAGTCACCCAAAAAAAGACGGAGCATCGACTATGCCCGGAATCACCCCCATGGGGGCGGACGAGAGGCAAAGGACATGCCCTGTGAGCAGGATAGCGACGTCTCTCAGATGGTCCATCCCATGGTGGTTGAGGAGGCGGGTCTACCTGAGCTGATTGGTGGGGCAGATCCTGACCCCGCCCTCGGCACTGATTGGCAGGATGATGAGGGCGGGGTGCAAACAGAGGGGTTGCTTCGAAGTCGGAAAGCCGTCCTTCCCTCTGAGATTCGGCGGCGAGAAAGGAGTGCCGACGACCCCGCCCGATCCCACCATGCAGGCTCCACCCACGACAGTCCCAAGGGGTGGCGCCGGGACCCCGATGCCCGGGAGCACCTGCCCTATCCACAGGAGGAAACCGCCACCCACCTGAGGGAAGACTCCTCCCCCTCCCCGGTCCGTATGCGACGGGCACCGGCCGCGCCCATGTCCCCTGGCGGAGAGTTGTCGCCAGGGAGAAAGATCCGCACACGCTCCATGTCCGACATTGGGGTCGTGCAGCGATCTGCCGTGTTCCGCAGTCTTGAGCGAGCTGCCAATAAGGAGCGGCTCCTCCTCCATGGGCGCGAGGGGGGTGCGACCAATGGCGAGATCGGAACCCTGGACACTCGCGTCTCCGTGGCGCAGCTGCGGCACTCCTACCTGGAGACAGCCAACAGGAAACCAGAACTGTAGGTGGAGCATGCTGTGCTGTGCAACTTCCTATGCTGGGTTTCAACTTCCTGTACAGGACGGCTGAGTGTGTTTGGCTTCATTTTCCTAACCGCCTGTCTACTCTTACATTCTATTTGCTGCACGCAATGCACTGACTGATGCAGATTAATCAGGAAAGGGGAAAATATCCTGTCCGTTACACCTTCAAAGTCAGTTTCTCAAGATGGCATCTTTGACCTGGTCAGTGTGGTGAGTGAGAAACAGCCCAGCATAGACCAGCTAAGGTGGTGCAGATGGAGATATTGGAGGGTTAACTGGGCGTTTGCTCTGTACTCCTTACCAAATATATCAGGTGATGGAGAAGTCACATGATTAAAAGCGTACGTTGCCTTTAAATCCCCAAAATGCCGTCACTCCTCGTCTCCCACCCTGGGGTATTGGCGCCCCTTGGTTCCACGTTTAGCAACCATCGCCCAAGCGTGCAGCAACCCAGTCACTGCTACCCCATCCAGTGTGCGCTGTCCGTCACTCGAGAGGGGGCATGGCCAGATTCTGAATCTCGGACAGAAAGGCAGAATCTTTGTACTGCCACGTTATTTTTCTCATGAGTGAAGTTCCGAGCGCACTTGAGGCTGGTCACTGCTGCGGTCTTAGAGGTGACTGGATAACTGGATTGGACTGCAGTAATAACCTAGGGGCATGGATTGGGCTGCAGTGATAACTTGGGGGCATAGATTGGACTGCAGTGATAACCTGGGGTCATGGATTGGACTGCAGTAATAACCTGGGGGCATGGATTGGACTGCAGTGATAACCTGGGGGCATGGATTGGACTGCAGTGATAACCTGGGGGCATGGATTGGACTACAGTGATAACCTGGGGGCATGGATTGGACTGCAGTGATAACCTGGGGGCATAGATTGGACTGCAGTGATAACCTGGGGGCATGGATTGGACTGCAGTGATAACCTAGGGGCATGGATTGGACTGCAGTGATAACCTGGGGGCATGGATTGGACTGCAGTGATAACCTGGGGGCATGGATTGGACTGCAGTGATAACCTAGGGGCATGGATTGGGCTGCAGTGATAACCTGGGGACATGGATTGGGCTGCAGTGATAACCTGGGGGCATGGATTGGACTGCAGTGATAACCTGGGGACATGGATTGGACTGCAGTGATAACCTGGGGACATGGATTGGACTGCAGTGATAACCTGGGGCCTGGATTGGACTGCAGTGATAACCTGGGGGCATGGATTGGGCTGCAGTGATAACCTGGGGGCATGGATTGGGCTGCAGTGATAACCTGGGGGCATGGATTGGACTGCAGTGATAACCTGGGGGCATGGATTGGACTGCAGTGATAACCTGGGGACATGGATTGGGCTGCAGTGATAACCTGGGGACATGGATTAGACTGCAGTGATAACCTGGGGGCATGGATTAGACTGCAGTGATAACCTGGGGGCATGGATTGGACTGCAGTGATAACCTGGGGGCATGGATTGGACTGCAGTGATAACCTGGGGGCATGGATTGGACTGCAGTGATAACCTGGGGGCATGGATTAGACTGCAGTGATAACCTGGGGGCATGGATTAGACTGCAGTGATAACCTGGGGGCATGGATTAGACTGCAGTGATAACCTGGGGCCTGGATTGGACTGCAGTGATAACCTGGGGACATGAATTGGGCTGCAGTGATAACCTGGGGACATGGATTAGACTGCAGTGATAACCTGGGGGCATGGATTAGACTGCAGTGATAACCTGGGGGCATGGATTGGGCTGCAGTGATAACCTGGGGGCATGGATTGGGCTGCAGTGATAACCTGGGGGCATGGATTGGACTGCAGTGATAACCTGGGGGCATGGATTGGACTGCAGTGATAACCTGGGGACATGGATTGGGCTGCAGTGATAACCTGGGGGCATGGATTGGGCTGCAGTGATAACCTGGGGGCATGGATTGGACTACAGTGATAACCTGGGGACATGGATTGGGCTGCAGTGATAACCTGGGGACATGGATTAGACTGCAGTGATAACCTGGGGGCATGGATTAGACTGCAGTGATAACCTGGGGGCATGGATTAGACTGCAGTGATAACCTGGGGGCATGGATTGGACTGCAGTGATAACCTGGGGGCATGGATTGGACTGCAGTGATAACCTGGGGGCATGGATTGGACTGCAGTGATAACCTGGGGGCATGGATTAGACTGCAGTGATAACCTGGGGCCTGGATTGGACTGCAGTGATAACCTGGGGACATGGATTGGGCTGCAGTGATAACCTGGGGGCATGGATTGGGCTGCAGTGATAACCTGGGGACATGGATTGGGCTGCAGTGATAACCTGGGGACATGGATTAGACTGCAGTGATAACCTGGGGGCATGGATTATACTGCAGTGATAACCTGGGGGCATGGATTGGGCTGCAGTGATAACCTGGGGACATGGATTGGACTGCAGTGATAACCTGGGGACATGGATTGGACTGCAGTGATAACCTGGGGACATGGATTGGACTGCAGTGATAACCTGGGGACATGGATTATACTGCAGTGATAACCTGGGGGCATGGATTGGGCTGCAGTGATAACCTGGGGACATGGATTGGACTGCAGTGATAACCTGGGGACATGGATTGGACTGCAGTGATAACCTGGGGACATGGATTGGACTGCAGTGATAACCTGGGGGCATGGATTGGACTGCAGTGATAACCTGGGGGCATGGATTGGACTGCAGTGATAACCCTGGGGCATGGATTGGACTGCAGTGATAACCTGGGGACATGGATTGGGCTGCAGTGATAACCTGGGGGCATGGATTGGACTGCAGGATTATCCTGTGTGGGACCCAAATATTTGCTTGTATTGCATGAGGCTGGAGTGCAGCGTGTCCGGGGTACTGTGCTGTCTTATGGAGGTCAGAGTGTTAGCGTTTGGGCTGTAGTGGAGTGATGTTATTGTTCTGGTGAAAACGTCTCTCTTTGTCTCTCGTAGTGCTTGGGTTCGTGCTGGGCTGGATGAGATTATCCTGCCGCTGATCTGGTTTGGCAGCGTGCAGAAAAGTGGCATTTGTCTCTCTTCTGACGTGTTATTTGTCGTCCTCTGATGCGCTTGTGTGTGTGTGTGTGTGTGTGTAATGGGCTCGTGGCTGTGGTAAGGGAGGTGAAGGGTGAATCCCCCGGGACGGACTCAGATCCCGGAGGGAGGGGGGATCTGGAGAAGGGTTCGAGGAGAACCCGCCTGTACATCGGCGCCGGGGACGACCGCAAGAGCTCGGAGAGGTTCAGGACCCAGCCGGTGACGTCTGCGGAGCGCCTGGAGTCCGATCGGTAGGCTGTCCGGAGCCCCAATGGTTTGAGCGCGCATGAGGGGGTGTGTGAATCTGCACCCCTCATAAACCCCCCTCAGGAGTGTGTCCTGCTGTTTTAGAGTGAGGGGGCTCATGTGCCGTGTGATGTCACTCAGCTGGAGCAATTATGCTGACCTGCCCTCGTCCAAGGACGAGTGACGTGACTCTACTTTCATTTAAAATGTGGGAGCTGGTGTTTAGAGAGACAGTTGTGCTTCAGACGTCATGTTCATGAGAGCTGGTGTTTAGAGAACAGCTGTGCTTCAGACGTCATGTTCATGAGAGCTGGTGTTTAGAGACACAGCTGTGCTTCAGACGTCATGTTCATGAGAGCTGGTGTTTAGAGACACAGCTGTGCTTCAGACGTCATGTTCATGAGAGCTGGTGTTTTTTGAGACACCTTTAGAGAGACAGCTGTGCTTCAGACGTCATGTTCATGAGAGCTGGTGTTTAGAGACACAGCTGTGCTTCAGACGTCATGTTCATGAGAGCTGGTGTTTAGAGACACAGCTGTGCTTCAGACGTCATGTTCATGAGAGCTGGTGTTTAGAGACACAGCTGTGCTTCAGACGTCATGTTCATGAGAGCTGGTGTTTAGAGAGACGTCATGTTCATGAGAGCCAGTGTTTCGAGAGACGTCATGTTCATGAGAGCTGGTGTTTAGAGAGACGTCATGTTCATGAGAGCTGGTGTTTAGAGAGACATCATGTTCATGAGAGCAGGTGTTTAGAGAGACGTCATGTTCATGAGAGCTGGTGTTTAGAGAGACATCATGTTCATGAGAGCTGGTGTTTAGAGAGACGTCATGTTCATGAGAGCTGGTGTTTAGAGACACAGCTGTGCTTCAGACGTCATGTTCATGAGAGCTGGTGTTTAGAGACACAGCAGTGCTTCAGACGTCATGCTCATGAGAGCTGGTGTTTAGAGACACAGCTGTGCTTCAGACGTCATGTTCATGAGAGCTGGTGTTTAGAGACACAGCAGTGCTTCAGACGTCATGTTCATGAGAGCTGGTGTTTAGAGAGACGTCATGTTCATGAGAGCCAGTGTTTCGAGAGACGTCATGTTCATGAGAGCTGGTGTTTAGAGAGACGTCATGTTCATGAGAGCTGGTGTTTAGAGAGACATCATGTTCATGAGAGCAGGTGTTTAGAGAGACGTCATGTTCATGAGAGCTGGTGTTTAGAGAGACATCATGTTCATGAGAGCTGGTGTTTAGAGAGACGTCATGTTCATGAGAGCTGGTGTTTAGAGACACAGCTGTGCTTCAGACGTCATGCTCATGAGAGCTGGTGTTTAGAGAGACGTCATGTTCATGAGAGCTGGTATTCAGAGACACAGCTGTGCTTCAGACGTCATGCTCATGAGAGCTGGTGTTTAGAGAGACAGCTGTGCTTCAGACGTCATGTTCATGAGAGCTGGTGTTTAGAGACACAGCTGTGCTTCAGATGTCATGTTCATGAGAGCTGGTGTTTAGAGAGACAGCTGTGCTTCAGATGTCATGTTCATGAGAGCTGGTGTTTAGAGAGACAGCTGTGCTTCAGACGTCATGTTCATGAGAGCCGGTGTTCAGAGACACAGCTGTGCTTCAGACGTCATGTTCATGAGAGCTGGTGTTCAGAGAGAAGTCATGTTCATGAGAGCTGGTGTTTAGAGACACAGCTGTGCTTCAGACGTCATGTTCATGAGAGCTGGTGTTCTGAGACACAGCTGTGCTTCAGACGTCATGTTCATGAGAGCTGGTGTTTAGAGAGACGTCATGTTCATGAGAGCTGGTGTTTAGAGAGACGTCATGCTCATGAGAGCTGGTGTTTAGAGACACAGCTGTGCTTCAGACGTCATGCTCATGAGAGCTGGTGTTTAGAGACACAGCTGTGCTTCAGACGTCATGTTCATGAGAGCTGGTGTTTAGAGACACAGCTGTGCTTCAGACGTCATGCTCATGAGAGCTGGTGTTTAGAGACACAGCTGTGCTTCAGACGTCATGTTCATGAGAGCTGGTGTTTAGAGACACAGCTGTGCTTCAGACGTCATGCTCATGAGAGCTGGTGTTTAGAGACACAGCTGTGCTTCAGACGTCATGTTCATGAGAGCTGGTGTTCAGAGACACAGCTGTGCTTCAGGCGTCATGTTCATGAGAGCTGGTGTTCTGAGACACAGCTGTGCTTCAGACGTCATGTTCATGAGAGCTGGTGTTCAGAGAGACGTCATGTTCATGAGAGCTGGTGTTTAGAGAGAAGTCATGCTCATGAGAGCTGGTGTTTAGAGACACAGCTGTGCTTCAGACGTCATGCTCATAAGAGCTGGTGTTTAGAGAGACGTCATGTTCATGAGAGCTGGTGTTTAGAGACACAGCTGTGCTTCAGACGTCATGTTCATGAGAGCTGGTGTTTAGAGACACAGCTGTGCTTCAGACGTCATGCTCATGAGAGCTGGTGTTTAGAGACACAGCTGTGCTTCAGACGTCATGTTCATGAGAGCTGGTGTTCAGAGACACAGCTGTGCTTCAGGCGTCATGTTCATGAGAGCTGGTGTTCTGAGACACAGCTGTGCTTCAGACGTCATGTTCATGAGAGCTGGTGTTCAGAGAGACGTCATGTTCATGAGAGCTGGTGTTTAGAGAGAAGTCATGCTCATGAGAGCTGGTGTTTAGAGACACAGCTGTGCTTCAGACGTCATGCTCATAAGAGCTGGTGTTTAGAGAGACGTCATGTTCATGAGAGCTGGTGTTTAGAGACACAGCTGTGCTTCAGACGTCATGCTCATGAGAGCTGGTGTTTAGAGACACAGCTGTGCTTCAGACGACATGCTCATGAGAGCTGGTGTTTAGAGACACAGCTGTGCTTCAGACGTCATGTTCATGAGAGCTGGTGTTTAGAGACACAGCTGTGCTTCAGACGTCATGCTCATGAGAGCTGGTGTTTAGAGACACAGCTGTGCTTCAGACGTTATGCTCATGAGAGCTGGTGTTTAGAGACACAGCTGTGCTTCAGACGTTATGCTCATGAGAGCTGGTGTTTAGAGACACAGCTGTGCTTCAGACGTTATGCTCATGAGAGCTGGTGTTTAGAGACACAGCTGTGCTTCAGACGTCATGCTCATGAGTGTTCAGCCGGGCAGTGTGCAGGTCTCCCTATCTTTACCTTCTGCAGTCAGTGTATCTCAGCGGTCATCAAAGGTCACAGGGGTCACAGGGTCACACAGCCCAGATGGTGATCCACCCTGCCTCTACCTGGGGGTCAAATGTGAATCCAGTCTGGCCAATCACTGGCAGTTGTTTGGTTAATCTCTTGGGCAATAGAAAAGCAGAACTAGGTTTGCGTATTATGACCAGATGATATGATCTTGTGAATCCAGTGTATTGTTGTGTGTGCTGTCCTTTGGCTGCCAGGTTTGACCTGCTTTTTCATCTCCCTTCAGGTCCTGTCTGAGTCCCTCCGACCTGCAAAACACAGAAGGCAAGTATCTGTCAAATATCACTGAACATCTGGCAACCACATCCCCTATCCGTCGTGTGGGCAGTATAGAGCAGAAATAATACATCCTCTTGTGTCAGGCTGAAACTGCTCGCCAAACTGTGGAAATCTCAGAAGCCTCAATTCGTGTGCATTCGCACAAACTGAAAATTTCCTAATTTTAAGCTGCAATTGTAACTTGATAAGTTTTATATAGAATAATGAGGAGATAATATCTAGTAACTCCACTATAGTGGTTTATAACTGCTAAAATAGGATTGGCTGTCATGGAGGAGGCTGGGGTGGTATTAAGGAGTAAAGATAAGTTTGATTAAGATTAATGCGAATTAATGAACATGGAGTTTGTAGTTTTCTTGTGCTTTTGATTTAGTTTTTCATGACGATAAGTAGTATCTGATAATCCAAATCAAGTTTCTGCTATTTTTATGCTGCCCAATATATTGAATCTTTTAACCAGCCCAGTCAGTGTGTTTCATCATTGCAGTACAGTTTGGATTGAGCGAAGCCTCGAGTCCAGGTTTACATCAGTCGGCCTGCTGCAGATGGACTCGTATGCACTACAGATTTAGGGTGTTTGCCGATGGGGTGCCAATGATGTAGGGCTCCCTCCTGCTCATTCATCGCACCTGTCCTGAGTGACCCGGAATGATCCGGAAAGTGGTGCC
>CM056577.1:6863589-6911089 GCA_029721435.1 Gymnothorax reevesii
CGACCGACTCACCTGCGTCACGCACACACGCACACACACGCAGACGCGCACACGGACACACGCGTACCAGTCAGCATTCTTCTCTCTGACCAACGTGATTCAACATCCAGAGAACAACTTTATTTCTCATGCGAAGAATTGTGTCAGTATTTTATATTCGTTCCGTTTATTTTAACAAGTAACGAGCAATCTTAGAGGATTGTACTGAACTCTGCGATGTGGTGTGTTTTTGCATATTAATCTAGTATGACACAAAGAGGCTGAGGTGCCGCCTGTAAACCCATTTGACGTCTACAGTGGCCAGCTAGCTCGCTACAGAGCGACGCGAAAAACAGGAAATTCAATGCCATAGCTTTCATGTAGCCCTGTAGCTAGCTAGCTGACAACTGAAGATGTCAAAGGAAGGTTCGTGACGTACACTTCAACTGAGCACTAAACACAAAAACAAGCATTGCGAGCACAACTATTGACAAAATCAATCCTTTATCAGGCTTTGACTGAATCGCCAATTATTTTTTTAAAATGCGCAAGCTACCTTCGTTAGCAAGCCAACACACAGAAGCAAGGTGCCGTCCTGGTGAATTGTACAGGGCTGTGCGATGTGGTGTGGTTGTGCAGATTAATTTTGTATAATGACACTTCACAGATTCCACCATATTTTAATCAGCTCATCTGCTATGTGTGACGTCCCTCTCTCCCTTATCCTGTGATTGACTAATTGTCTGTTTTGCAGAATTGCACTCCGGAAGGCTGGGCTGAGAACCTTATTGGGGCTGATAGGTCACACCTGTTACAGGGGTGTGGCCAGGCTGTATAAATTGAATGCTGCCCAGCAATCTGGCTCTTCTTGGCTGCCTTTCCTGCTGCTGTTGTGTTTATTTTAGTTCTGTTGATCCATCTTACAACACTCATTCTACACATGCGTTCCATTCACACATTGCAGGCAGACTGACACTCACATCTATTTCCCATGTGTCCTTTGAGTTGGCTGTTTGTTTGATTTTGGCGTTATAAATAAATTCATGTTTGTTATTGCTTTCATTTGCATCTGTGTCCCATTTTGTTACTTCCCTGAGCCGGGTCGTGATATATGCTATAACTGTTAAAGTGCATAGTTAGTTTACGGCAAGTACAATTCATGAGATATTGAGCCTGAAAGTACAGTGATTCACTCACTCCCAGTATGGCCATATTAGCCTGCTATCGCAGGGACAGTGAGAACAACCACACATCATCTATAGTGAGCACGGAAACACCTTATATTGCCCTAGGAATCCCATTTTATAGTGTAATTTCTCTCTCTTGAAGTCAGAGATACATCACAGGGGTCAGGGGGACGGGTGCATGTTTCCTGGTGTAAAGAGCCAAGGCGAGTCTGTGAGTATGATAACCGAGCATGCTCAGATGCACCCACCTCTACAGAGCATGCTCAGCAGGACTCACCTCTACGATCATCTTGACAGTGGGCAGGGTGGTGGCAATATTTTGTGGGTGTGGAGGCCGGACGGTAATGGGCACACAGCCCGCGTACAAACAGCCGTAAAACGCAGCGATCAGGTCAATCCCTGCAGGGCGGAGAGAGGGAATGAGAGAAGGAGGGAGAGATGGAGAGAGGGAGGGATGGAGGGAGGGGTTGAGTGGGAGAGAGAATGAGAAGTAGACCATCACAAAAGGATGGAGGGAGAAACAGAAAGATGACAGAAAAAACAGAGATATTGCATTACATTCATTATCCAATCACTGTGCTTCAAAAGCCATAGATATAAAACAAACATGTTAACTAGAGAAAGTCATTTTTTGCTCTGCAAAAAGGAGGTTGCCCAAAGCATCTATCCAGCGACCTTTGACCCAGGTGAACCTAACATGGTGGATGTGGGAGACATGGGTATGAACAGATCCCTAAAGTATGAAGGCCTTGGGCCAGGCGTTTGCTGAGATCTCATCCGTACAAGAAAGTGTGGCGCTAACGCTGTCGCAGACGGAAAACCAGGGTAAACCATAAACAACGATCAGCCATCACATTAAGACCCCCCGCCTAATATTGTGCGGGTCCCCCTGACCCACCAAGACATGGACTCTAGCAGAGCTCTGAAGGTGGGCTGTAGTATCTGGACTCTAGCAGAGCTCTGAAGGTGGGCTGTAGTATCTGGACTCTAGCAGAGCTCTGAAGGTGTGCTGTAGTATCTGGACTCTAGCAGAGCTCTGAAGGTGTGCTGTAGTATCTGGACTCTAGCAGAGCTCTGAAGGTGTGCGGTAGTATCTGGACTCTAGCAGAGCTCTGAAGGTGTGCTGTAGTATCTGGACTCTAGCAGAGCTCTGAAGGTGTGCTGTAGTATCTGGACTCTAGCAGAGCTCTGAAGGTGTGCTGTAGTATCTGGACTCTAGCAGAGCTGTGAAGGTGTGCTGTAGTATCTGGACTCTAGCAGAGCTCTGAAGGTGGGATGTAGTATCTGGACTCTAGCAGAGCTCTGAAGGTGGGATGTAGTATCTGGACTCTAGCAGAGCTCTGAAGGTGGGCTGTAGTATCTGGACTCTAGCAGAGCTCTGAAGGTGTGCTGTAGTATCTGGACTCTAGCAGAGCTCTGAAGGTGGGCTGTAGTATCTGGACTCTAGCAGAGCTGTGAAGGTGTGCTGTAGTATCTGGACTCTAGCAGAGCTCTGAAGGTGGGCTGTAGTATCTGGACTCTAGCAGAGCTGTGAAGGTGTGCTGTAGTATCTGGACTCTAGCAGAGCTCTGAAGGTGTGCTGTAGTATCTGGACTCTAGCAGAGCTCTGAAGGTGTGCTGTAGTATCTGGACTCTAGCAGAGCTCTGAAGGTGGGCTGTAGTATCTGGACTCTAGCAGAGCTCTGAGGGTGCGCTGTAGTATCTGGACTCTAGCAGAGCTCTGAAGGTGTGCTGTAGTATCTGGACTCTAGCAGAGCTCTGAAGGTGTGCTGTAGTATCTGGACTCTAGCAGAGCTCTGAAGGTGGGCTGTAGTATCTGGACTCTAGCAGAGCTCTGAGGGTGCGCTGTAGTATCTGGACTCTAGCAGAGCTCTGAAGGTGTGCTGTAGTATCTGGACTCTAGCAGAGCTCTGAAGGTGCGCTGTAGTATCTGGACTCTAGCAGAGCTCTGAAGGTGTGCTGTAGTATCTGGACTCTAGCAGAGCTCTGAAGGTGTGCTGTAGTATCTGGACTCTAGCAGAGCTCTGAAGGTGTGCGGTAGTATCTGGACTCTAGCAGAGCTGTGAAGGTGTGCTGTAGTATCTGGACTCTAGCAGAGCTCTGAAGGTGTGCTGTAGTATCTGGACTCTAGCAGAGCTCTGAAGGTGTGCTGTAGTATCTGGACTCTAGCAGAGCTCTGAGGGTGTGCTGTAGTATCTGGACTCTAGCAGAGCTCTGAGGGTGTGCTGTAGTATCTGGACTCTAGCAGAGCTCTGAGGGTGGGCTGCAGTATCTGGACTCTAGCAGAGCTCTGAAGGTGTGCTGTAGTATCTGGACTCTAGCAGAGCTCTGAAGGTGTGCTGTAGTATCTGGACTCTAGCAGAGCTCTGAAGGTGTGCGGTAGTATCTGGACTCTAGCAGAGCTCTGAAGGTGCGCTGTAGTATCTGGACTCTAGCAGAGCTCTGAAGGTGCGCTGTAGTATCTGGACTCTAGCAGAGCTCTGAAGGTGTGCTGTAGTATCTGGACTCTAGCAGAGCTCTGAAGGTGTGCTGTAGTATCTGGACTCTAGCAGAGCTCTGAAGGTGTGCGGTAGTATCTGGACTCTAGCAGAGCTCTGAAGGTGCGCTGTAGTATCTGGACTCTAGCAGAGCTCTGAAGGTACGCTGTAGTATCTGGATTCTAGCAGAGCTCTGAAGGTGTGCTGTAGTATCTGGACTCTAGCAGAGCTCTGAAGGTGTGCTGTAGTATCTGGACTCTAGCAGAGCTCTGAAGGTGTGCTGTAGTATCTGGACTCTAGCAGAGCTCTGAAGGAGTGCGGTAGTATCTGGACTCTAGCAGAGCTCTGAAGGTGTGCTGTAGTATCTGGACTCTAGCAGAGCTCTGAAGGTGTGCTGTAGTATCTGGACTCTAGCAGAGCTGTGAAGGTGTGCTGTAGTATCTGGACTCTAGCAGAGCTCTGAAGGTGTGCTGTAGTATCTGGACTCTAGCAGAGCTCTGAAGGTGTGCTGTAGTATCTGGACTCTAGCAGAGCTCTGAAGGTGGGCTGTAGTATCTGTACTCTAGCAGAGCTGTGAAGGTGTGCTGTAGTATCTGTACTCTAGCAGAGCTCTGAAGGTGTGCTGTAGTATCTGGCACCAGGACCTCAGCAGCGGATCCTTTAAGGCCTGTGAGCTGAGAGGAGGGGCCTCTATGGGCCGGACTTGTGTCACCGGCACATCCCACTGATGCTCGATGGGACTGAGATCTGGGGTATTCGGAGGCCGAGTCAACATCTTGATCTCTTTATTTTCCTCAAACCATTTCAGCAGTGAGGCAGGGCGCATTATCCTGCTGAAAGAGGCCACTGCCATTAGGGAAAACTGTTTCCATGACGGTGTGTACTTAGGTCTGAAACAATGTTTAGGTCGATGATGCACGTCAAAGTACCACCCACATGAATGGCAGGACCCAAGGTTTCCCAGCAGAACACAGCCCAAAGCATCACACTGCCTCTGCTGGCTTAACTTCTTCCCATAATGCATCCTGGTGCCATGTCTTCCCCAGGTAAGCGACGCACACACACACACACACACACACCCGACCATCTACATGATGCGAAAGAAACAGTCATTCATCAGCCCAGCCCACCTCCTTCAATCAGTCTGTGACCCGGTTCTGATGCTCATGTGCCCACAGTGTGCGCTTCAGCAGAGACGCTCAGCATGGGCCCCCGACCTGTCAGCTACATACACAACTGTCATTCACTGTGTGCTCTGACACCTTTCTATCACAATCACAGCCAATATTAATATTTCCAGAAATTTGAGCCACAGTAGCTCTACCGCACCAAAGATCCTTGGGTGCCGATGAACCTGTCGTCACTTCACCAGAAGGCACTGACCCCTGGCAACCAGGAACACCGCATAAGAGCTGCAGTTTTGGAGATGCTCTGATCCTGTCACCTAACCATCACTGTTTGACCCTTATCAAAGTCGATCACATACTTACACTGGCCCATTTATCCTGCTTCCAACTCAAGAACTTTGAGAACAAACTGTTGATTTGCTGCCAAATGTATTCCAGCAACTGCGAGGTGCCATTGTATCGAGATAGTTGATGCTATTCACTTCACCTGTCATAAAGTTACGACTAACTGATGCACGTACAACCTCCAGGCAACCTAAAACATTGTGTATCTGTGCCAAAGTGATGTCCAGCGAGTGGAGGCTGATTAGAAATCAACAGAACGCAGGATAAAGCGTGGAGAATCCTCCTAAAGCACCGTAACAGTTATCCAGAGAGTTACAGGGAGAGGTGAAGCATGAAAGAGAGGGAGTGAGTGGAGAGGGAGAGAGAGAAATGAATACAGAAAAGGGAAGAGAGCGGATGAGAGAAATCTCTTCAGTTCGGGTTCATCACGGGAAAAGCGAACACGCTAGCGTGCTAACTCAACCAGCACGGGCGATGCTAACGGCAGAGGGCTTTGACGCACTCTCTCCCCGTCAGGGTGGGTTACGCTTCACTGAGCTCCGTCATCAAACGGCTCTTTCAGCATGAAAACGCCAGTGAGTTGGCTGACATCGTAAAAGGGAAAGCGGTCTCTCGCTACACCCCCAGGTTATTCCTGTCTCACAAACGCAAAGTCACTCGAAACTCCTCCAGCAACACCAGGAAGTGCTGGAGATGATCGCAGAATAATGATGAGTTTCTCTCATCTCTCAGAACCTCGTGTGTCTACTGAGCCCTCGGAGAGATGGAGGCTGGAGATAAAATATATTTAACCCTTAGAGTGCTAAATGCAGCAATTGTTGCTCAATGATGTAAGATATAAAAATCAAAGCTGTTGAAAACCTACCATGTGGCGACTTGTTTAAAAGAGCTCCCGCAGGGAAGCTCTTTTAAACAAGTCATCACATAATAGGTTTTCAACAGCACAAGATAATTAAATTCATATCTTATAAAAATGTATGTAATATATTAATTCACATTATTTATGTACATCTGCATGAGTACAATTGTTTGTCTGCCTGCGTGTGTGTTTATGAGCACAGGCCTCGCGGCACAGTCTCACATCCTGTGACCTCAAGCGGTGAAACACAGGTGCGGTTCCCCATCTCTCTGTGCCACTTACCTGGTGGGTACACGAGCGCCACATGATCCCCGTCCTGCAGGTGCGCTCTTTCTGCCAGCAGGGCGGCGATCTTCTCCGCTCGCTTGTGCAGCTGCAGACAGGTCAGCGAGCTCGCTATCGTCCCCTGCGTTTGGAAAATACAACATGTTAATGCGATATTGTCCCTTGTATTTGGAAAATAAACTATGTTTATGCAATATTGTCCCCTGTGTTCGGAAAATACACCATGTTTATGTGATATTGTCCCCTGTGTTCAGAAAATACACCATGCTAACACAATATTGTTCCCTGGCTTTGGAAAATACTCCAGGCTAACGTGATACTATCCAGTATTTGGAAAATACACCATGATAGCGCAATATCTTCTCCTGTGTTTGAAGAATACACTATGCTATTGTCCCCTGTCATCCAAAAATACAGCTTGTTAACATGCTATTATTCCCTGCATTCATTAAAATAAAGAAAGCTGACATCTTAACATCCCTCAAGTTTTGAGAATACACCATATAAACATACTACCGTCCCTAGCCCTGGAAAAAGCACCGCACTTACTGTCTATCAGTCTCCTGCTTTGAGACAATTCAGCATGCTAAAGCACGTTTACCAGCTTAACTCAGAACACACCATGTCAGCATGCTACTGCCCACTCATCTCACAGATAAGGCTAACTAGTGCCATACTGGCGAAACCTATCGATTCCCGATTGTCTCCTGTATTCACATGTGAAATCCCCCTATGTTTTACACAGAGGATTAGAACGACATGCTCCCACAATATTTTGATCTGAATTTCACAATGAATAATGTGCCAATGTGACACCGCCCCTTGACATGACAAGATATTGCACTGACTTTACCGAAAACAGAATAATGTGCTAAAGTGCTATATCACTGGCTAAGTTTAAACAGTTTACACAGTCCAAAACTGTAATGCTCTGACACACCGCCTCTCTCTTTAGCGATGGCGGAACGGCAGGACTCTTACCCGTGAGTTGAGCAGCGTGAAAAGCACGTGGTCCGGGGTTGTCTGTGCCCGCCATTGCAACACCTCCGACAGGAACAGGAACTACAGACACAAAGAGGAGCTGCCAGCTGAGTGGCCAATCACTGAGCAGGAAACCGTGTCACATAGGCGAATGCAGGCATGGCCAAAGGCCCGGGACAAAAAAGCTTACTTATCTACCATACAGCATGGAGACAACGGAAATACAGAACACTAAGAACGGAGAGTACACCGGTTAGCCTGTGTACTGTTACACAGAGACTGCGGCAGACTACAGCCACTGTGGCCTGACAGACTGGTGTCCATGCAGTCAGTTCTACATTCCGAGACATGGACCCACCGCTTGAAATTGAGAAATTTCAGACCGGTTATTGCTGGTCTCTTGCTGAACAAAACTGGTTAACAGGTACAGTAAACTGGTGGATAAATTGTGGTATTCTATGACCACACAGTGTAAGCTCAGCAGCCAGTTTAGTATCCAAACCCCGGTTTAAACCAGAATGACCAGTTCAGGTTGGCTTACAGTTGACATTTCAGTGGTGTCCTTGGTGGCTTTATATAGGGGTCATGCACACGTAGGCAAGGATTGGCTAGATTTGGAACCGCATAAAGGGGTTCAGAGACCAGACACAGATAGGATTTTCAAATGCAAGCAAATCATTGGGAATAGTATTTACCTTCACAACTAACAGAGCAGAGTCAACCAATCAATCACAACACACAGTTCCCGTACAGACAACCTGAGAAAGGTTTCTGTACAGGGACACAAATATACTTCTTTGACTCTGCGCTACAGCACACAGGATATGAAATTAATAAAAATATGTTAAAACAAAGGCTGCTAGCTTCTTATTCATATTTACATCCTACTGGCTTTACGACGATTAAGAACGATTAAGGACGATTCTGAGCTTGCCTCTGTTCTGGTATCCCCTGGCCTCGTTCTGAGCTTGCGAAGTCTCAACCAGTGAGTATAAAAGAAGCAGTGGCTAGCAGGCTTCGGAGGAGAGCCGTGAGCTGTGTACACTGTCCTGAGTTGGCGACAGGGGGCCGCATATGCGAAAAAGCCTAAATACTTGTACATAGTTCCCTAATTGGATATTCCAGATTCGGGTGGGATTGCAGATGCCAAATTTTTAAATAAAAAAAAAAAAAAAAGAATTTACTATTCAATTGCCGATGTATGGCTTTAGGAAGTAAGCCGTTTATTTAACTACCAATGGATTTTTATCATTTTTCTAACTTGCTAATTGAGGGAAATGATTGAAAACAGGTCAGGACTACTCAGTTAAAAGGGATGTTTTGTGCTTAATTTCAGCCGAGCAGCTGTGACTGTGGCATAAATATTTCTTTATACGGCTTTGATCAAGTATCATCAAAATAATCGTTAAAAATAAATGATTAAATAAATAAATAAAAATAGTAAAGAGTGTGTAAGAAAAACCCGCTTTATGGCAAAATTTAAGATAACTCATAATAAGAGCAGTGTATCCACTCAAGCAGTGAATCTCATTTTCACACAGTCAGCAGTAATTACAATGCAGTAATAACACCAACGCTAGTAATTCAAATATTGTTCTAAAAAACTGCAACTGCATCATATCGCCACTATAATTAACACTAGCATTCACAGAATTCAAGAGGATCAATGCAGTCACACTCAATCACTTCCATACTTATGTTTGTCACATTCAGAAAAGGAAAAACCGTTAATATTAACCCTTAAAGCGCTGAAAAATTTTTCAAGAAATTAAAAACGGAATTATCCGGAGCTGTTGAAAACCTATCATGTGGCAACTTGCTTGAAAGAGCTCCCCTGCAGAAGCTCTTTTCAACAAGTTACCACATGATAGGTTTTCAACAGGATCTGATTTTGATATCTTCCATCATTTTGCAACTATAGTTGCCTACAGCGCTCGAAGGGTTAATAATTTCCCAGTCATACCTGGGCCTGATTTTCATATGGATGATGGATACACACAGGAACAGGACATGGCAGCAGTGATGACCCAGCTACTGGAGATGCAGCGTCTTGCTGGTTTCACCGCGATTCTAACGAGGATACACCTCATTCAACAGGGAGAGATCTACACTGAGCTGCTTATTAGTTGAGTTTGATGTAGCCATTTATGGCTAGACAGAAAACCTACAGGATGGTAGATCTCCAGGAACAGGGTTGGGCAGCCCTGCTCTAGCTGTTGAATGAGGTGAGTTTTGTTAGGGTTTGAGTAAAAACCTACAGGATGGTAGATCTCCAGGAACAGGGTTTGGCAGCCCTGCTCTAGCTCTTGAATGAAGTGATGCTTTGTTAGGGTTTGAGTAAAAACCTACAGGATGGTAGATCTCCAGGAACAGGGTTGGGCAGCCCTGCTCTAGCTGTTGAATGAAGTGATGCTTTGTTAGGGTTTGAGTGAAAACCTACAGGATGGTAGATCTCCAGGAAAAGGGTTGGGCAGCCCTGCTCTAGCTGTTGAGCAGGATGGTTTCAAAGAAAAATAGACCCACATCAAGGTGCAAAAGAAAATGGACACATTAATCAAATGTATCAATGTACAGTTGTGTTGAAGGGAGTGTTAAAAATAATTAAATGTATGTACAGTACAGCGTGTTTAATGGAACATTGAATTCACACAAATGTCCACCATATGATGATGAACTGGGACCAGAAATGGACATTTCAGTAAACCAAAATATACCAGCAGGTAAGTGAGCAAAGACGTTTTGTGTTCAGTTGAGGATAGCTTTCTATTTTATGAGAGTAACGTGATGGCAATTTACAGGTGTCAGAATGCATGTTTTCTTCCAAAAATAATATCAAAGCAGCACCATTTTTTATAGAATCCAAAGGTAAATACATTTCCTGTCTCATTAAATCAGGGAAGCATTTCCTGTGCAAGAAAAACACTGAGTTCACAGCTGATGTCTATACTGAATCAAATTTGTTCTGACGAGAGGATCCCAAATTGAGAATCGATTGTGCTCCCTTCGGAGCGAATGAAAGCAGAAATCACACTTCACTTGTGAAGCTGCGAGGTATTTTGCTCGTCTCTTGTGCAAACATGAGTTTAATTTCCAATAAAACGCGTAAATTTGATCGAGTCTCAGGCTGCGATTGTACGAGCCAACTTTACGCGGTGGGACAGAGATGAAGATGAAGATAATATGACACATCTATCATGATAAAATTAAGGGCTGTGAGAGTTTTGAGGACGATCTGGACACATTTTCCAGTTGATCTTTCTATAACCAACAGGCTAAATGGCTAATCCTCTGAATGAGCAGAGCTTTTCTCTTGACACATTTATTAAGCAGTAATAACTAACTGAAAGCGCACTCAATTTGTTAGTAAATATAGAACTGCTGGTGCGTCAAATCCTGACCCCCCCATTGAATCACGATTCTCTCAGACAGAATTATGACATGCTGCCGCAATGACTTCTGGAAAGCCCATAGGAAAACAAAGAAACTCAGTCATTTCAGGTCTAATGCTAAATTAATTGTAAAATACACTAAAACACGCTTCGCCATTTCCTAATATTCCTTGCTCAGGATATTTGGGGAACGCGATTTACTATTGACAGAGAAAACAATAACAGTCTTTGCTGAATCCAGAAAATCATTTCTAAACTGCACAAACCCCCATGGATGTGAATCACAGAAGTGTCTATTTTACAGTCAAAATGGACTGAGCTTAAGAGTACTTCTGATAAAATAAATGGGGAGAAAATGTTGTTGGACGAAAGCTTCAGCAGACAGAAGAGAACTCCGCACAGCCGCCCCCGGAGGCTATTACTGACACGGTGTTTAGGAACATAAGCGGCTCCATTTCGCCAAATTCGGCATGGCATATCTGAACTGTCGAAATAGCCCATTTGATTTTCAGGGGAAAAAAGGCGGGAGAAAATAGGCTTTAGCTTTTGGTGTGGATACAGAGTTGGGCAGGGCGATACGTGACAGCGGCGGGAAAATGATTTTCGTTATTTCGGCTGGAGCAGAGAGCTCTTGACAGACACACGCATCTCCGCTTCGCTTTTAAACACAGCGAGACATGGAAGCGACGATGAAACGCATTACTGAGATGAGATGCGGGCTACACTCCCGAGAAACACATCATTCGGTGGGGATTTCCCAAACGAGCAGGGCTGTTCTATGCGTGAAGTGCAGTCCAAAAAATATTTGGACATCCACATCGTATGAAAATAAAATTAACAGCTGATGTGCGTGTAAATGCCCTTGAATTAAACCTGACAGTTTGAATTTAAACCTTGTATTAGTGATTATTGATCTTACTGTAGTGCAAAGCCAAGACAAAACAACAAACATGCATCACTGTCTAAATACTTATGACCAGCTCTGAGGAACCCCATTTATTAGCAGCAGACTGAGGCTAAACTACAGTAATTAAAATTCATACGCAGCAATTATACTTACTTTTTTATTGCGAAAGAAGGAAAAAAAATGCCTGCAGTAAAATTAGAGAGTTCACCAGCTGGTTACAGAGCATTATATTCCGAAACATTTTGCTTCTGATTATTATTAGGAAAATTAAAATATTAATGCAACTCCGGAGTATTACAGAGTGCAATTTCAATGCAAACTGGACAGATTTAAAGCTATATATTTTCAACACTACTGAAAGGTCTGACCTTTAAATGTCCTTGAGCTTGAGTGACTCAGGGGAGTGATGTTATCTGCACATGATAATCGTTTTTAATTCCCTCTTATGGAATCCTTTATTAAAAGCAGCACTTGATGGTCATTAGCACGCTGCGGTCTCTGTGGGTGATATCAGAAACATCTCCACTTCGAAATTATCATTAATGAGAAAGGAATGACCTGAAAAACGACACTAAAATACGATACGAGGCGGCACTTGCGATGTGTGCTCTCCGCAGTGCACTTGACCTGCATTAGACCTCCAGCTTTTCTCCCAGGTACATCTCCAGACTAGAACTGCCAGTGAAACATGTCCAGGATTTTAACCATTTGGGAGACGAAATGGCTGTGAATCTTGGTGCAATTAATGGTTGTGTACCTTTATGTCACAGAATCAACAAAGTAATGCAGAAACAGAGATGAGTTATGAGGGAGATGTAGCCAGGGATAATAAAAAAATCATTTCACCGCTACCTGACACAGAGAGTGGAGCTCGACCAATCGAGAAGTACTTCAGTGAATACCCGACATAATACCAGCGAAAATGATTGACTAATTCTTTCAGCATGAACTTCCTGTCTCCAAGTGCGTTTGAAGTCCGATCCACACCTAAAATGATTACTCTAACAATAACTGAGAACAAAACTATTTAAAAATCTTTTCCGACTCATTATTAACAAGCGAAACCTAAAGAAATTATATTGTTGGAATCACTTTAAAACCAAGATACAGTGCATTATAGACAGAAACAATGTGAGCCAATCAAAATCCATCAGCTTTAGACAATGCTAAACTCAAACTCAAAAGCTATAACACTTTTATAGCTACATCGTGTCAAGCGCTGTACTCCTGTAAACACGCCCAAGAACTGAATCACAAACCATTCACTTACATACCACTGAGAGTCTCCAAACGTGAATTTCTTTTGGAAGTAGGAGGAAACTGAAGTACCGAGAATAAACCCACATGAACAGGGAAGAGAACGTGTGCTACGTCCCATAGCAATATATACATGGTCGAGCGAAGACTGCATCAGTTTTACCACACAAGTTCAACTAAGATTTGGCTGTGATGTAACAGCTGTCTGACCTGTGACATCACAATGCTCTATAACATTATCCCCGGCGATACACAGGAGGAGGGTGGCGCGGACACATGGAGCAGCCACAGTTAGCACAGACTCCATGGTGTACATGGTGCAGGAGGCAGAGGATGAAAATCAGGCCCAGAGCTCCACACACACACCTTTCTTGCCTGGTCATTGTCCTCCATCAGACCCAGGTCTCTGCCGCTGGCCTGGGCGATCCGCTTCCCCGAAACCAGGTTCCCCACCATCACGGAGGCCGGCCCGATTTCTGAGGCAGAGGAGATACACACTTATACGCAGTCACAGACACACACGCACAAACACACACACACAAGTGCACACACACTATCACAGATATGCAGACACAAACACATATGCAAGTATACATACATACATACAGTCACTGATACGCATACACATACACAAACACATACACTGCAGGCCAAAAGTTTGGCACCCAGATCAAATTTGTACAAAAAAGATCATAGTTTTCATTGGCATACTATACAACAAAATAAACATGATTATTATATGAAGAGTCACTTGTCAGAATATATTTTTACTCAAATTATCAGGCCCATATTACTGGGCCCATGGTCCTAGTGCCTGCCGGTTTGCTTTTGGCATCCAGTGAGCTGTAAACCACGACATGAAGTGACCTGTAGTGTTTGCAAGTGTACAAACATACAGTCACACGCCAACACACACACACACACACACGCCAATACACACACACACACACACACACACACACACACACACACATGGCAGTTCATATCCCTGTCCTTCATTAGCCTGTATGGCAGACACAGTACACAACTGTTTACAGGCGCGGTTTAGTGTGACAGACAGCCGGCCCGTCCAATAGCAGCAGAATGTGAAGGCTCTACATTCACAGCGGAGCGCCGCTCTAAATCAGGGTTACTGGGGGGTCGCAAAGAGGGGACACCAGCAGAAGAGATCACACCCCCGATAATCCTGACAAATCCCGCCGGGAATCAGCCTCTCAATCGACTGAAACACTGGTCGATCGAAGAAAATGCTTAAACCCTCCCGCAAGTGCACACACACGCACATACACACACACACACACAGGCACACACACACATTCACACACACACGCACACACACACACACGCACACGCACGCACACACACGCACGTATATACACACACACACACACACAAATACGCACGCACATGCACACGGACACTCACACACCTGGCTGCTTCTGTCGGGGCTTGGGCAGGTTGGTCACACAGGTGTGGGGGCACATCAGGACGTTACAGGGGTGCAGACTTCCCTCCAGGAAGAGCTGTTTGGTCTCGGACAGGTGGATGCCCCCCAGCGGAGTTTTGGGCAGGGTGTTGGAGGGCACCAGGGCCAGACAGTACACCCCCACCTGGTGGATCCCGTCGATCGCCTGATGGGGGGGGGTTCATTAAAACAAGCACTGTGCTTCAGGCACACAGTGCTTATGCACCAAGTACTAGAACTGCTCCAGAAATTCACACTATTTATGTCTTAAATGTTTCAAAATCCATACTTGCCTCTTGTTGATTGGAACTCATTAATTACTGCTTGCGGTAATATTTTATTTTATTTTGAATCATTTCACATGAAAAGGCATCTCCATAATGGAATGAGTTTCATTCTAATTGGATTGCAAACAGAGTCACTGTGTCAACCCTTTTCTTACTCATTGTGAAGTTTAATCGCCAGCTTCTGTACTTAAAGACTTGGCAGCAGCTGGGGGATTATGACATCATTGCTCTCCGTTGACACGATGACTTTGTTCGCCTTCGAATTAGAATTACAGACTCTGAAATTATAATGATTCGTTGCTAGCATCTGTATGGAAACAACCATAAGCTTACATTCCATTTCCTGCTCTAGCTACTCCATTAAAAATGGACAGAATTGGATTGAAAACGGTCACACATTCTGACGGTTCCAGTTGGCGAGACTCACACACTGCTTCTGCCTGAACTAGCAATGGTTCCTACATTCACAGTTAATAAAGTAGCTTGCTGATAAACCATACAATGATTATAGAAAGCTAATGAATGCTTGCTAGCAGAGTACGTTACATTTGAGAGTAGCACTTAGCTAGCTAGCTCGCTAGTAACATCAACAACCAAGCCACATACATTTTAGGGTTGCACTCGGAATTCAGTTTGAATACTGACAGATATTAGAAACAGGAACTTAGCTATTCGGCTAGCTACAGATTCTCCTTGAATATAAACTGAAACTACCATCTTTTGTATTTTCTTGAAGCATAATGGGTCCCCTTTAATTAATATTTCTTCACAGCTCCTGCCTTGTACTGATCTAGTTTAGTAGCAGAAAGCAGTGAGACAACAGTGGAGAGCACTCATACGGCTAGTTATGGGCTTCAACTGAATGAAGCTGGGATGTTGCTGTAATAATACGCTGTGGGTGGAGATGTGCAGGAGCCTGCAATCGAGGTGGGGAGGGAGCCAAATCTGAATGGCATGTCGAATTCCAAGTCCTATGAAAAAGGCAGCTGATAAAAATACTGGCTCCAGACACTGAATGCGCACGAAAACTGAAAAAAGGACTTTTATAACATGTCCCCTTTAAGTTTATTTTCATCATGGACATGCACCACAAGGCCGTAAGTATGAGGACACTCTTTCGTCTGGACCTACTGTTCCGGATTCAAGCCAGCCCTCTGAGAGACGCTGCAGGAAGATCACGACGCTGTCGTATATAGTGCGGTTCCAGATGATTCTGTACTTCCTGCTGTCTGGGTGAGGCCTTGTCCTGATTGACCATAAAAAATGCTGCCAAACATCAACTAGAAAAGCTACCCAGAGGAGCAATGGCTGTTACAGGGGGACTAACTGCACAGCGACGCCCAGGATTTTGGAGTGAGATTTTGGACAAGCAGGGGTCAACTGTCAACATCCTTTTAGCACATCGTTTTGGGAAGCAAGTAACGTGACTTCACTGCGATTCCATCGTTGATTAAGAACCAAATGTATATCTGCATTTTGTACTTCGGTTATACAACCTCAGATCAAATCATTGCCAGCAAAACCTCTTGTAAAGCCCAAAGAATTCAAGAGACCAAATGAACTGATGTTGATTAAAGACGAGCTCAAGCACAGCCATTCAGAGCTGAAAAGAATCTGTGTTCACCAGGCAGAGCCATGGGCATTAGCATAAACCCATCAATAAATAACACATCTTCACAAATATTAGTTTCCCATGAGATACTGACACCAGATATTACATCACTAGCAGGCGACAGCCCTGATTATTCTGTGGGAAATGTGAGGACTAAAGGAACGAAAAACTGAGCAGTGAGATTCAGACGGCGGACCGTCGACAGCAGGGTCAGAGCAGACCGAACGGAGGAGAGACTCGCTCCGCTGCAGTCAGACTGTAAAGAGCTGCTGCACTGCTGAGCTGCAGAGGGAGTAACAGGTCCGGTCATCTGTTCATGGGCACAGTCAGCACAGAGAGAGAGAGAGAGATGGAGGAAGACGACTGGAGGGGGAGAGAGAGAGAGAGAGAGGGAAAAAGGGGGTTAATAGGGGGTGTAATAAATGGACCCCCTCTGACCTGCAGCACGCGGCTCATCCACTGGAAACTGTCCTCTTCAGTGGAGTCCGGCCGCTGCTCCGCTACGACCACGATCCGCTCGTCATGCAGGACCGGGATGGAGAACACCGCTATCCTGCAGGTGCAGGGAGTGCACACACACACACACACACACACGCACACGCACATACACACACACACACGCGCACACACACACACACACACACACATGCGCACACACGCGCGCAATACCATGTCAGCATATACGTTTTCAAGTCTTTCCACGGTAATTAGCATTTAAAGTATTAGCAATTAAAGTATGCATTTCCCTTTAGTCATAAACTGTTAACTTTTACTGCTAATCTTGTCAGTCAGCATCTACTGCTAGCCTACGCCATTTGCATTAGCCCCAGCAGTCAGCATCACTCTGGTTGTATTAAACCTCATAAGTTAATCAGAAAATTTACACGCGGTCCCTCTGAAGGCGGTGCTTACAGCAGGGGGAGGGGCCTAAATCTCACCTGCCCCGATACACAAACTTCATTGGCTCCACCGCCAGCGCCGTGGCAACAATGTCGTCTGCGTTGTGTCTCCGCGCCCCCACCAATATCAGACCGTCCATCTTCCCTGCGACGAAGACCAGCCCCGCCGGGCCCACGAACCCCAGCAGCCCAGTGCGGGTGAAGGGGTACTCACTGACGGGGGCCCCAGTGCCACTCATGGGGAACACCTGAAGCATAGGGGGGGGGACCCAGCGTCAGAGAGAAGAGCCATCCATCCATATGCACATACATCAGCACATCCATACAGTCATACATACTGTACATACATACATCTATACTTATATACATCTAACCATCCACAAATCTACACATTCATCCATCCATCTTTCAGTTCATCTATCTGTACAGTCATCTAAATAACCACTCATACTTCCATCCATCAACACATACATACATACATCTATAAATCCACTATTCATCTATCCATATATACATCCACACATACTAACATCAATTACATCAATCTATATGTACATTCATCCACATATCCATCCATCCATACATACATACATAGATACGAATATCTACACACGCATGCACACATACATCCTTCCATCCCTGCATCTATCTAACGCTGCATTACCTTCCCGGCCAAAAAAAAAGACACATAGTTTTTCACTGGACCACCTTCAGCTTTGATCATGGTGCACATTCATCATGGCCCCGTTTCCACAATCTAAGTCAATGGTACAACATTTACGCATTTTATTGCTCTAATACCATTGGATCAAATCTTAGTCCCGATGCGTTAGTTTATGCAATACAGACTGTCTCACCTCAAAGGTGTTCTTGGTCATGCCCGACAGGCCGTAGTAGGAAGTTCCCGCGGCGATGGAGCTCACGCACAGCTCCCCGATCTCGTCCGATTGGCAGAGCTGAGGAACACCGTCGGGCTTCACTACGCACATCAGAGCTGTGAGGAGATTTGAAAGAGGGCCGCCATTTTAACTACAGCACACCTCCCCCAAACCCCGCCCACCGCTCAGCAGCAGCCTCTGACCATTCCAATGAGTGTATATAGAACTGTGCTCCAGGCTCTGACCAATCCCTGTGCTTCAGGCTCTGACCAATCCCTGTGCTTCAGGCTCTGACCAATCCTTGTGCTTCAGGCTCTGACCAATCCCTGTGCTTCAGGCTCTGACCAATCCCTGTGCTTCTGGCTCTGACCAATCATAGTGCTTCAGGCTCTGACCAATCCCTGTGCTTCAGTCTCTGACCAATCCCTGAGCTTCAGTCTCTGACCAATCCCTCTGCTTCAACCTCTGACCAATCCCTGTGCTTCAGAATCTGACAAAACCGTGTGCTTCAGAATCTGACAAATCCATGTGCTTTAGTCTCTGACCAATCCCTGTACTTCAGGCTCTGACCAATCCCTCTGCCTCAACCTCTGACCAATCCCTCCGCTTTAGCCTATGAGAAATCCTTCTGCTTCAGCCTCTGACTGATCTCTGTGCTTCAATCTCTGACTAATCCCTGTGCTTCAGCCTCTGACTGATCCCCATGCTTCAGGCTTCGACCAATCCCCCTGCTTCAACCACTGACCAATCCCTATGCCTCAGCATAGGGATTTACCAGTTAATGCACTCTTCCAAATAGATCATTTATTTTTATAAACATTTTGTCTCCCCATGTGATGATGATCAACCAATCATGACACATTCCTCTACTTTCTGTAATGCACTTTTTTTGCAAAGCGCTTTGAGTGAACTGCATAAAATCTCTGCATAATTTATGATGAGTGTCCTGACTTCACCCAAGTCTGCGAGCACACACACTCCTGCTGTGTAAACACTTTGTCTGCACTGTCGCTGTTTCTTTGACAGCGCAGAGATCTTCAAAAACACAGCCAAGGCCAGAGAGCCTCGAGATCTTCTGCTGCTCAGAAATGGATTTTCAGAACTCCTAATGAGAGTCTCCCGGAAGGTGGAGAGGTGGTATGAAAAATGATTGCTGTGCAGTGTGCGTGTGTAGTGCTTGTGTGCATGTGTGTGTAGTGTTTCTGTGTGTGTGTGTGTCTAGTGTGTGAGTGCACGTGTAGTGCTTGTGTGCATGTGTGCGTGCGTGCGTGTGTGTGTAGTGTTTGCACGTGTGCGTGTAGTGTGTGTGTGTGCGTGCATGTGTGTGTAGTGTTTGCACGTGTGTGTGTAGTGTTTGTGTGTGTGTGTATATTGTGTGAGTGCGCGTGTAGTGTTTGTGTGTGTGTGTGTGTGAGTGTGTGTGTGTGTATTTGGGTCATGAAGAAACCATAATGAACACAAAACTTGATGAGGTGATGAAGGATGTTCTCAACCGATCATTCAGATTCAGATTCATTTTTAAAAATGGGAACAACACACACATGCTGTACAGTCTAAAGGAACAGTTTTACATCTCCAGTTTTTTATTATGTTAGACCCAAGACCAATGCCTTCGAGCACTAAAAATATGACATTGATCACTTGTGTCCCTTTTGAGATATATACCCACAATAATGACCTAAAATACGCACTTTTCATTCTGAAGACAACTTCCAAGGTTATTAAAACATTTAATACAACCATTGTGATATTTTTTGTGGTCTTCAGAAAGTTGACTGACAGTTTGCATACCAAGTTTCAGGGCTCTAGCTTAATTAGTTACAGAATAATAAATGTATTAAATTTTAAAAAAATTAGTATAACTGGTGTTTTTTGATTCTTCCAGACCACAGTACAGGTAAACTAAACACCTTGAGAAAAGAAAAGTATCTTAAGCCAGGAGTTCAGCAACTATTCTGATGAGAAAATGAAACTTATGGGTCTGTTCGCTCTGCAAATGCATGTCAGGCCCCAAAACTTACTCCAAATTTATGGTGATTTTCTTAAAACTCACCCCCTCCCTAAAAGAACTCTCTAAAAGATCTCAGGAACTGGTAACAATTGAGTTTAATTATTTCACCATTTCACATCAGATATATAAATCTTCCACTGTGGAGAATATAAGAAAAATTTTTTTTTTTGGTGGGGAAGTTCCTAAAATTTGGTTGATTTGACATGGAATGACCCTGAGACCCTGACATTTGGCCAAGGGGTTTTTCAGTTATCGTCCAGAAAGGAAAATGAAGATGGCTGCCGTGGAGGCCACATTGATTATCGAGCATGACACAAATCAATAGGGAGCTTCCTGTAACCACCCACAACATACCACCTAAAAATGAGAACATTTGGCCAAGGCGTTTCTCAGCTATAGCCGGGAAACTATAAGTTAATGGACAGATGGACAGACAGATGGACGGAGCGCCACGACAATACCCCTCGCCCGACTTTTGTCGGCTGAGGGGTAAAAAGCAATGGTCCCAAAATCGAGCCCTGTAGTACCCCTAGGCTGTTTTCACGTGGTAATGATTTCATATCCTGCTCCCTAACATATTGAGTCCCTGATGAAATGTATGATTCAGTCGGACGCTTTTTTGAGATCAATAAAAACAGAGCCAATGACACCACCCGTATCCAGCTTTGATTTTCTGTTTTCCAGGAGGAAGAAGACAGCCGTTTTTGTGGGTGAATGGCAGGTGAGATTGTGGTGAATGGTTAGTTTTTGTGGGTGAATGGCAGAAGAGATTGTGGTGTGTGGTTAGTTTTTGTGGGTGAATGGCAGAAGAGATTGTGGTGAGTGGTTAGTTTTTGTGGGTGAATGGCAGAAGAGATTGTGGTGAGTGGTTAGTTTTTGTGGTTGAATGGCAGGTGAGATTGTGGTGGGTAGTTAGTTTTTGTGGGTGAATGGCAGGTGATATTGTGGTGAGTGGTTAGTTTTTGTAATGGCAGGTGAGATTGTGGTGGGTAGTTAGTTTTTGTGGGTGAATGGCAGGTGATATTGTGGTGAGTGGTTAGTTTTTGTAATGGCAGGTGAGATTGTGGTGGGTAGTTAGTCTTTGTGGGTGAATGGCAGGTGATATTGTGGTGAGTGGTTAGTTTTTGTGGGTGAATGGCAGGTGAGATTGTGGTGGGTAGTTAGTCTTTGTGGGTGAATGACAGGTGATATTGTGGTGAGTGGTTAGTTTTTGTGGGCGAATGGCAGGAGAGATGGGGATGGGTGGTTAGTTTTCGAGGGTGAATGACAGGTGAGATTGTGGCGGGTGGTTAGTTTTTGTGGGTGAATGGCAGGTGAGATTGTGGTGGGTAGTTAATTTTTGAGGGTGAATGACAGGTGAGATTGTGGCGGGTGGTTAGTTTTTGTGGGTGAATGGCAGGAGAGATTGTGGTGGGTAGTTAATTTTTGAGGGTGAATGACAGGTGAGATTGTGGTGGGTAGTTCGTTTTTGTGGGTGAATGACAGGTGAGATTGCGGTGGGTAGTTAATTTTTGAGGGTGAATGACAGGTGAGATTGTGGCGGGTAGTTAGTTTTTGTGGGTGAATGGCAGGTGAGATTGCGGTGGGTGGTTAATTTTTGAGGGTGAATGACAGGTGAGATTGTGGCGGGTAGTTAGTTTTTGTGGGTGAATGGCAGGTGAGATTGTGGTGGGTGGTTAATTTTTGAGGGTGAATGACAGGTGAGATTGTGGCGGGTAGTTCGTTTTTGTGGGTGAATGACAGGTGAGATTGCGGTGGGTGGTTAATTTTTGAGGGTGAATGACAGGTGAGATTGTGGCGGGTAGTTACTTTTTGTGGGTGAATGACAGGTGAGATTGTGGCGGTTGGGGGTGAATGGCAGGTGAGATTGTGGTGAGTGGTTAGTTTCTGAGGGTGAATGACAGGGGAGATTGTGGTGGGTAGTTAGTTTTTGTGGGTGAATGGCAGGTGAGATTGTGGTGGGTAGTTAGTTTTTGTGGGTGAATGGCACGCGAGATTGTGGTGGGTGGTTAGTTTTTGAGGGTGAGTGACAGGTGAGATTGTGGTGAGTGGTTAGTTTTTGTGGGTGAATGGCAGGTGAGATTGTGGCGGGTGGTTAGTTTTTGTGGGTGAATGGCAGGTTTGATTGTGGGCATGTGGCAGGTGTGATTGTGGGTGAATGACGAGTGAGTTTGCACGTGGGTGGCGAGTTCTGTTGCAGTGCTTGAGGCGTTTTAATCCTGGGACCAGTACCTCCTGGCATCACTGTGCCGACGTCCTGCACAGTCAGAACAGAAAGCTTCTCCTCAGAGTCGACCCGGATCACACCGTGACTCAACCCCTGCATGGAGAGCACCCCTCGACCTGGGGGCTGGTTACTGTCGTCTGTGGGTCTGCAAAAAATAAACAACATATTAATATCTGAATTATGACCATAATTTAACCCGAATCCACTCATGTGTGGGATGCAGTAAAACAAACAAACATGAACAGCCATACAACTGACACTACTTTACAAACCACACTTTCCAACTGTAAATCTCCCTCTCCTTGTGTTTAAAATTAAATATCATTAGACATACTCAGACTTTGGAAAGAAAATCTTAAGAATCATAGCCAAGATGTTTTTCTGGGAGCTCAGTGGTCGGGTGTTTGAATCCCAGCCACACCATTACAGCCTATGGCCTGAGATCCGCATGGGCGAAGCATTCATTAGCGTAGCGGGGATAAAAGGGGTTGCACCGGTTAACAGTGCAATAGTTCATCGTTCAGCAGCGACCACGTCTGGATCGGCCATGCATGAAGCTGTACGAGCTAAACTGTGCAATGACTACGTGATACTCCGACGGCATTGGCAGTGTGCGGCTGGTGGTGTGACTGCATGGCGTAAAGAAGCGAGGACTCGTCGTCACTCTAGTCAGAAGAATCAGCACCACGGCATCTTCCTCCCAAGTCAGTGGGAGCAGGTCCTGTTGTGGTGGGCTAAACAGTTCGACTGTGATTGTTAAAGATTGGTCCCATATTTATTTACCATGAACAGTTATCTTTCTATAAACTAACACCTAAACAGTGCACACTGGCTTCCCTCTCAAACATATTCATATTTCACACGTCTCCATCTCTCAGGAGGAGGTGTCATTTTGTGAGACAGTGTTCATGATTCAGGCTCCAAACAAATTTCGGGTTTCTGAGATTGGAAATATTCTCCCAGAGTTTATCATCACACCTCACACAACACTCTCACTCTACACGACAGAAGCTTCAGGCAGGAGACAGACTGCTGATGACTCAACAACATGAAGATGTGTGTGTGTATATGTGTGTGTGTGTGTGTGTGTGTGTGTGTGTGTGTGTGTGTGTGTGTGTGTGAGCGTGTGTGCGTGTGTGTCTGTCTGTGTGTGTGTGTGTGTGAGCGTGTGTGTGTGAGCGTGTGTGTGCGTGTGTGTGAGCGTGGGTGTGCGAGCGTGTGTGTGTGTGTGTGTGTGTGTGTGTAATGTGTGTGTGTGTGTGTGTGTGAGCGTGTATGCGCGTGTGTACCTGCGTATGGCCACAGTAAGAGCTTCTGGAGAACTTGCACAGGGACAGATGACCTCGTTTCTCAAACCTTTACTCTGAAACACGTTTATAAACGCGTCGCAGGAGGAGATGGACCCTACAGGGAGAGAGAGAGGGCGAGAGAGAGAGAGATGGGGAGAGTGAGAGACAGAAAAACTGCCATCTTTCCATTCGCAGAAACACTATCCATTAATCCAGGTGCCTGTTTCTCACAGCAGGATTAGTGAGTTAGCAGGATAACAGCTCTGGATTAAAGCAGGATCAGCTCCTCTTACTGCAGTCAAAACTCCACATCAGGGAGGAACCAAGATGTTACTCTCCACCAGAGTGAAACAACTTTAGAACACTTCTCCGGTGATCTCTCATATTCTGTTAATATTTAGTGCATCTGTAAAGCCAGCTCAGTAATCCTGTTGACTTTCAGTTCAGTAAGAGCAGAGTCATGAATCCTATCAAGTTCTAATGCAGTTATCCAGATTACTCAGTAATCCTGCTAACTTCTAATGCAGTTATCCATTTAACTCATTAATCTTGTCAATTTGTTATGCAATTATCCAGTGAACTCAGTAATCCTCTTCACTTTGAATGCAGTTATCCAGTTAACGCAGCAATCCAGTGAAGTTTTAGCGCAGAAATCAGGTGTTGAGTATTCTGCAGTGCTGTGATATCACACATATTCCTCCATCACACTGTGGATTATTCCCCAGATGTTACTCTCCAGCAGTTTTAATTTCCTGAAATGATGAAGAGTGTGACTCATCCTCCCCTCTCCTGCTGTGCAGTCGCCAGTTAATGCGCCGTTTCCATGCCGATCGCACAGCACAGCCGTGTTTTTAATTTCCCATATATATACAGCAACAACCCTGATGCCGCTCCTGCTTTCATGGCTGTACGACCACTAGAGCACAGGCTTTCTTTAAACACTTCAAAATGAGTGTGTGTCTGTGTTCATCTGTGTGTGTGTGTGTGTGTGTGTGTCTGTGTTCATCAGTGGGTGTGTGTGTCTGTGTTCATCTGTGTGTGTGTATGTGTGTGTGTTTGAGTGTATTTGTAAGAGGCAATCACAAGAGAATACTACATTTGCAAACTATCTTTATAGAAGCATGAATATGCTCTTCGATACAGCAGCCCAATGCCTCGCCTTCGTTTTGCCTCCCCTGGAGGGCTGATGACAGTTTTATCGCTTCGGAGCATTACTGCAGACAAATTACAGTGCAATTAAAAATCAAAACCACCCTCTTGAGTTTCAGGCTTTCAAGTTGAAAACTTGAAGGCACGTTTGTGATCTTTTACCAGACCTCGACTGAAACCACTCGCAGCCTGTTTTTGTTTCTATGGTGAAACAGCCACTGTAGGACAGTCCCGTTATCTGCCTAGTGCTTACGCTCTATTTGAGCATTTCCTTGTCAAGTTTAAGCTAGCTGAAACACAGCTCTGTTTTTTATTATAAATTATACTTACTATTTCCTCACTTGTGTTTAGTTAGTGCAGTCAGTAACTCAGTTCTTGTTTATTATCAGTGCATGAAATGTACAGTCTGAGCTGACAGGCCATGTACTGAGAGAGACACTCATCTCATATTTTATGGCCACCTGTCTGCCCTCTGTGAAACAAAGTCTTCAGCCAGGAGGTACAACGAATGAGTAAAATCAGCAGAGTTTCTATTTTTCAGTGTGAAACCATTTAATGCGCTGATTTACACTGAGAGCATGAGACAGACTGAGGTGGACACTGAGACAGCACGCTCAGGCGGGACGGTCGAAGGAGACAGGCATCGCACTCACAGGGATTAGAGCCGTCGGCCACCACGAGCATTCGCAGGGAACTTAGATTAATGTCGCGCTGGTCTCTGTGTGCCACTAACGCCCAGTGCATATCCCGTGACTTCACACACGCCACTTTAGCTGGAGAGAGAGAGTACATAAAGAATACACTATATTACAGTGTCATCTGTGTCATTTTCTGCCTCCGTTTACTGTATGAATCACAAAATCACATCTATTTTGTGGGAATTACCAAGACACACACAGACACACACACACACACACACACACACACAAACACGCACACACACACACAAAGAAACTCACCTTTATATTGGCTGACCTTCTGAATCCAGGACAGAGGATTGACCTTCATCAGTGAGTACGGTACACTGATAACATGCATCATGTTCATCACACTCTATGCGTGTGAGAGAGAGAGAGAGAGAGAGAGAGAGAGTGTGAATGAGTTAGAGAGATAGAGAGGGAAAGAGAGAGGGAGGGAGAGAACAGGGCGCTAATCACACATATGACGCACATGGCATGTTAATTTGTAATTAAACCTCATCACTAACGTTCTCAGGTCACGTCCTAAAACAGACTGAAACTCAGTAGAATGTCCAGCACTAATGTAACTTCATCAGAGTACATCTGGGTCCTGCTGGGTCAATAATCACTCTGTAACAGTTCATTTAACACTGAACATTTCCCTGACTCCTTCATTAGTTAAATGCTGAATACCTGTAAATATTCAATTACAGGTAACCCCCCCCTCGCTACACCTCGAGAAGGACGTACTCTGAAAAATTTAAAGTTAATCCCGAATCATGTAACAGAAAGTGTAACTGGTAGCTAACCCACATTATTATAAATTAGGATTTATTTTACTGTAAGTCAGATTTATTGTTTTTACTGCACTCAACATTTAGGCTTGAAATCCTCCAAAAGCTTTATGAATAAGACCCCAGGCCCCATCACAGACGGCCTTGTATTAGGCCCCCTATCAGGACTAAGGCAGAACTAATCAGTCAGGGCTTTTCTGAAGCTTACCGTGAGGATGCTGTGCCACAGGCCAACATCCTTCTTAAAATCTAATACATTCACTATGGTCTCCGCTGGAGAGAGAGAGAGAGAGAGAGAGAGAGACAGAGAGCACAATCTCATTATACTAAGTTACACAGCAGTTATACAAGGCTTACGGTTGAAAACCATAAAAATAAATAAAGGAATAAGCTCTGAGAAGCAGTGGGTTACAGTGATTTTATAATGGCGGAGGGGCGTTCTAAGGCACGACGCGGAGCGGAGGGAGCGCCCCTCCACCGTTATTAAAATCACTGTAACCCACTGCTTCAAGGGGCTTATTGCTTTTATAAAACGGTTACCCTACATTAAGCCCATGAAATAAACACACAACAAAAAAATAAAAAATTTATTGGTAATAATGCAACAATAAAATTGAGAACTTCTACCACCAAGCAAGATAGAGTGGACAGAATGGTTGGCCAGCAACACAGATGCTAAGATTGCTTTTTCATCTAGCGCCATTATCATGTCACATCAGGCTATTTGGGCTCGCTAATGTAGATATACTATGAAAGCAGGCTATTTTGAATGTCTCCTTCGATCTCCCGAAGACCCTGTTAAATAATTTTACGTTCGTTCTGGCTTTCGAGTTACCTTGTTCACAACTTGAGCCGATCGGCCAAATCATTACAACCAGCAGCGAGAGTAGGGAACGATAGACTTTGTCCTCCACACTTGCCGGTGTCCAGGAAAATATGTTGAATTGTGCATTAGTTTGCTAGCCAGCTAGTCAACTAGCTAGCGTTCACTACAATGGATGTGGTTACCCTACACATAGCCCATAAAATAAACACACAAGAAAAAAAGTCAACAATTTATCGCTAATAGGCTACTGTAATAGCGAGCTAGTGAGCAACGTAGCTAGCAACGCAAAAGTGATATCGAAATCTGTAATCCAATAGCTAGCTAGGAGGATAGATAGCCAACTGGTTAGCGGGTTAAAAGGCTAAACTTTGCTGACACTGAAATAGCGAGCTAAAAGTCTTGAAACAAACGTAACCTAACAAGTCAGTTGAGCACAGAGCAGTTCGTTGCGCGCAGAGATATTTTGGGCTGCGGCCTGCCCCAGTGGGTTACAGTAATTTTATACCGGCATGGAACGCGGCTCAGACAATCACATTTAAGGATGGGAAGCACCCGTTTTATAAAACATATTAACACAAGCTGTACGTTTGGGAGCATGTGTCTCTCAGTATGTCTCATCATGTCTCTAAATCATTCCCTTTGCAGCTAGGCTGTGAGAGGCTGTGAGGCAGAGTAGATATAAAAACATAATAAACGCACAGGCCTGCGAGAGGTAAGTGCCGCTGTGTGTGTGATATAACAGGCACAGACACTGGTATTTAAAGGGTCAGTGGCGAAGTACAGTTACAGCCTGACACAGATGTAGAAAGCAGAGCACAGTAAAGTACTCTGTGGTTTCAGACAGTCATTGAAAGCGGCACTTATTCAATTAGCAGCCGGCAGCACAGGATTGCATGTAATGGGCTCAAAACATTAATTAGCAACAATGTAGGCATTTCAAGTTGGCCCTCTGGTGTATGGAACACAGACAGGAGCAGTGCTATTAGCATTAGCAGGAGCAGTGTGAGTACACCGTATTGTCCATGGTCGCGTTAGCAGCAGCATTGCTAGTGTTAGCTGTGGTGTCAGCCATAGCAATAAGAGTGGAGGCGTATGGGACAGAGACATTACCCGTTAGCGGTTAGCATCATCAGCAGGAGCAGTAGTGGTGAAGCACTGGAGTCAGTGTAATCAAACAATCGCAGCATGGTGAAGAGACAATGGCAATCCGCAGGTAATGTTAGCATTAGCGTACCTTCAGTGTAGCCGCAGGACTGTGTCAGGGCCTGACAGTGCGTCAGCAGGGCGATCCTTATGACCGTTACACCGAGCACACTGCCATCCTTACAGGTCTTATACTGCAACATGGAGAAAATATCATTTTTAGATTCAGCGAGACTTCAGTAATATTCACCGACACTACACAGACATTAATCTATTAACCTTCAAAACACTAACATTCAACAACTCTTCAACTTTCACCAACACTTTACTGATATTCACCAACACTACACTAATACTCACCTACACTACACTAACATCTACCTACACCACACCAACATTCACCTGCACTAATATTCACCTAAACCACAAAAACACTAACCAACACGTCAATGACATTTACCAACACTACACAAGCATTCACCGACACTTCAGTACCATTCACCAACACTACACCGACATTCACTGACACAACACTAACATTTAACTGCAACATTCACTGACACAACACCAATATTCACTGACATTTCACAAACAATCACCTACGCAACATTAACATTCACCTGCACTACTTTAGCATTCTCCTACACCACACCAAACATTCTTATCCATTACAGTGACATTCTTTGGCATTACGCTCACATTTATTCACATTACCCGTCCGTTCATTTCGGTGATGCTAACATTGATTTAGTATCCATTTTCTCGCAAAGCAAATTAACTTTGACACTGTGGCCCTCCAGGACTGGAGTTAAACCTGCAGACACTGTGGCCCTCCAGGACTGAAGTTAAACCTGCAGACACTGCGGTCCTCCAGGACTGGAGTTAAACCTACAGACGCTGCGGTCCTCCAGGACTGGAGTTAAACCTGCAGACACTGTGTCCCTCCAGGACTGGAGTTAAACCTGCAGACACTGTGTCCTTCCAGGACTGGAGTTAAACCTGCAGACACTGTGTCCCTCCAGGACTGGAGTTAAACCTGCAGACACTGTTGGCCTCCAGGACTGGAGTTAAACCTGCAGACGCTGCGGCCCTCCAGGACCGGAGTTAAACCTGCAGACGCTGTGTCCCTCCAGGACTGGAGTTAAACCTGCAGATGCTGTGTCCCTCCAGGACTGGAGTTAAACCTGCAGACACTGTGGCCCTCCAGGACTGGAGTTAAACCTGCAGACACTGTGTCCCTCCAGGACTGGAGTTAAACCTGCAGACACTGTGGCCCTCCAGGACTGGAGTTAAACCTGCGGACACTGTGGCCCTCCAGGACTGGAGTTAAACCTGCAGACACTGTGGCCCTCCAGGACTGGAGTTAAACCTGCAGACACTGTGTCCCTCCAGGACTGGAGTTAAACCTGCAGACACTGTGGCCCTCCAGGACTGGAATTAAATATGCAGACACTGCGTCCCTACAGGACTGGAGTTAAACCTGCAGACACTGTGGCCCTCCAGGACTGGAGTTAAACCTGCAGACACAGTGTCCCTCTAGGGCTGGAATTAGACCTGCTGACACTGCGGCCCTCAAGGATAGGAGTTAAACCTGCAGACACTGTGACCCTCCAGGACTGGAGTTAAACCTGCAGACACTGTGGCCCTCCAGGCCTGGAGTTAAACCAGCAGACACTGTCTCCCTCCAGGACTGGAGTTATCACAGACTCAAAGACAGTTCTAAGGTTGTATTTTCACCTCGATGTAAGCAGTGTCATTATTTGCATCCTTGATGTGCGGAAACCAGTCTCTCGGTGGTTTGGATAAATGTTTCGATTCCGTGACGAACCACAGCAGCTTTGGCCAACCTGAAGCGGAGGAAACAAAATAGATTTTAGCCATATTACAAGAATAGAATGCATTTCAAGACCGAATTCATTCAGAAACAGACCCCAAACATCAACTTTTCAGGTTCCCCAACCCAATTAAGAAAAACAACATTGAAAACTACATTTTCCAAGTGCCTTAGCTGCCCTAGACTTGAGTCAAACCTTTAAATTGTGGAATTTCTCCCGTGGGGTTCTTGGGTAATCCCTTGTGGCAGGCGTCACTCGTCAGCGCCACAGTCACGCCACAGCTCCCCAACAGGAAGCCAATCTGCTGACTTCCTGCATCCTGTGAAAGTCAGGAGCAGGCACGGACAGTGTTGATCGGGACATGTCAATCCCAATTCCTCTACCAAACATACACTTTGTACAATTGAATGGGAGCAACCACTGGCAACTGTGCAGCAGTGCATTATGGGTAATTACATAACAAAGGAAAACTCACTCCATTACTGGCCAGTCAGTCGGAGACTTGAGTGAGAAAACACCTTTGAAAACAATTATAAATCTATATTTCTTTATTGCTTTGAGCCAGGTAAACAACCTGGTTAATGTACAGCAAATCATAAGACACAACAGCAGGTATTTATCCAGCTAATTAAAGCCCTTTCCACAAGCATACGCCATTGGGGCTGGCATCTGGAGAGATGAAGATTGGGATGCCTTATCTGTTGACCGAGGCATAAACCAGCTGTGTCATCGCCATGGAAACAAACTTCAGACACTTCACAACAATTACAACCACATGTTGCAGGGAAATGGAAGCCGAGATGTTCCTGCATCTTTATCACCGTGGTGACGGCCTGCAATTGGTGAAAAATATTACAAAAGGGCTACAGATATGCTTCTGACAGGCTCACTCGACTTGCAACTGTCCTCCCAGGCATTCCGCCCAGAGCATCCGTGAAATATGAGGACAAAAGACCTTCGTTGGAGATATTCTTCCTCCAGGAATCCTGACCCTCAGATGTTCCCCAGCTCTCAGTCTTTGGCCGCCCACTGAGAACTGAGGAACACAGGCAGTCCTGATCACAGGTGGGGCAGCCGGTCAGTTAAGGTTCAGCAATTCCATCAAAGTGACAGGAGCTAGGAGACGGCACGAGTGTACGCTAACCTTCTCTGCCAAGGCTAGAGTAACTTTGTATTAAAAAAAAGAACAATTTGATTGCAGTCCACCCATAAATTCAAAATAATTTTTTCCCTGAGTAATATGGAGGAATGCCATAACCTATACCTGGAATTTAAGATAGCTTCACCCTTCAAAAAAGATCTTTTGTAGAGAAAGTCAAACTTTTAAGTCATTCCTGCTCAGAAAACTAAAATTAAAGTGCAATCGAACAAGCAAAAGCCTGGATTCAATTGCGCGCTCCTTTGGAGCCAAAAATCTAAAGTTATGCAATCATGTGCATTTCCCCGTCACAAAAACTGCTAAATGAGTTCATTCCACTGTCGACTGACAGCACCTGCCCTTCAGAGAAAAACAGCCTGTGTCTGCATCAGCATTTACATCTGAATTAAAGTAAAAGGCAAATGTGGGCCCAATTCAAGCCCTCATCAAGCATTTGTAAAACAGATGCTAAGAGAGCAACTGAGAGAGACATACAGACGGAGACAGAACAGAGAGGGACATACAGACAGAGACGGAACAGAGAGGGACATACAGACAGAGACAGAACAGAGAGGGACACACAGACGGAGACAGAACAGAGAGGGACATACAGACGGAGACAGAACAGAGAGGGACATACAGACAGAGACAGAACAGAGAGGGACATACAGACAGAGACAGAACAGAGAGGGACATACAGACGGAGACAGAACAGAGAGGGACACACAGACGGAGACAGAACAGAGAGGGACATACAGACGGAGACAGAACAGAGAGGAACACACAGACAGAGACAGAACAGAGAGGGACATACAGACAGAGACAGAACAGAGAGGGACACACAGACGGAGACAGAACAGAGAGGGACATACAGACAGAGACAGAACAGAGAGGGACACACAGACGGAGACAGAACAGAGAGGGACACACAGACGGAGACAGAACAGAGAGGGACATACAGACAGAGACAGAACAGAGAGGGACACACAAACAGAGACAGAACAGAGAGGGACACACAGACGGAGACAGAACAGAGAGAGACATACAGACGGAGACGAAACAGAGAGGGACATACAGACAGAGACAGAACAGAGAGGGACATACAGACAGAGACAGAACAGAGAGGGACATACAGACAGAGACAGAACAGAGAGGGACACACAGACAGAGAGAACAGAGAGGGACATACAGACAGAGACAGAACAGAGAGGGACACACAGACGGAGACAGAACAGAGAGGGACATACAGACAGAGACAGAACAGAGAGGGACACACAGACGGAGACAGAACAGAGAGGGACATACAGACAGAGACAGAACAGAGAGGGACATACAGACAGACAGAACAGAGAGGGACACAGACAGAGACAGAACAGAGAGGGACACACAGACAGAGAGAACAGAGAGGGACACACAAACGGAGACAGAACAGAGAGGGACATACAGACAGAGAGAGAACAGAGAGGGACATACAGACAGAGACAGAACAGAGAGGGACACACAGACAGAGAGAACAGAGAGGGACACACAAACGGAGACAGAACAGAGAGGGACATACAGACGGAGGCAGAACAGAGAGGGACATACAGACGGAGACAGAACAGAGAGGGACATACAGACGGAGACAGAACAGAGAGGGACATACAGACAGAGACAGAACAGAGAGGGACATACAGACGGAGACAGAACAGAGAGGGACATACAGACGGAGACAGAACAGAGAGGGACATACAGACAGAGACAGAACAGAGAGGGACATACAGACAGAGACAGAACAGAGAGGGACATACAGACGGAGGCAGAACAGAGAGGGACATACAGACAGAGATGGAACAGAGAGGGACATACAGACAGAGACAGAACAGAGAGGGACATACAGACGGAGGCAGAACAGAGAGGGACATACAGACGGAGACAGAACAGAGAGGGACATACAGACGGAGACAGAACAGAGAGGGACATACAGACAGAGACAGAACAGAGAGGGACATACAGACGGAGGCAGAACAGAGAGGGACATACAGACGGAGACAGAACAGAGAGGGACATACAGACGGAGACAGAACAGAGAGGGACACACAGACGGAGACAGAACAGAGAGGGACACACAGACGGAGACAGAACAGAGAGGGACACACAGACGGAGACAGAACAGAGAGGGACATACAGACAGAGACAGAACAGAGAGGGACATACAGACAGAGACAGAACAGAGAGGGACATACAGACGGAGGCAGAACAGAGAGGGACATACAGACGGAGACAGAACAGAGAGGGACACACAGACGGAGACAGAACAGAGAGGGACATACAGACAGAGACAGAACAGAGAGGGACATACAGACAGAGACAGAACAGAGAGGGACATACAGACGGAGACAGAACAGAGAGGGACACTATCCAATGGCTGCAGTCGTGTGTTAGAAACTGAAATGATTCCACAGAGCAAACTCCGAATCAGAGCACATTTTCTGTGGTCGCCACGGTTGCTTTTCCCAGCAGGGTTCTGTAAAGTCAGCAGAGGAGTGTGTTGGACAGACAAAAGCACAGGGGGAGATGTTTTGCGTTTTTCGGGTGAAGAGCTCTGCGGTCTGGAACACCAGGAGCAGGCTGCCAGGCCGCAGGTGGTTTTTGAGACTCTTTTGAGAGGAGAAACATCATATTTCAGCACGTGTCATGCCCAAACCACACGGTTTCTGCTGACATAACCTTCAGGTCTAAGAACGCGGAAAGCCAAACTAAAACTTCCACAGCGCTTGTGCTGTTGAGACATCCTCAATTCATCAGCAGCAGTGTTCCAGGTTCTACCAAAACTGCACATTAAAAATTGCCCCTGCACCACCACAAACGTCGGGGCAATATAATATCCTGCCCTGATCATACTGTTGCTGATGCTATTGCATAAAGATTCTTTAAAAAAAAAGAACTTTCTTTTCAGATGGCAAAGATCAGCATTAATTGTAAAAAATATCACCTAGAATTCTCAGGCTGTAGAAAACTTGTTTCCGAAGGTTATTGCTTTTCCATGAGAGGAGAAACACAGCAGCTCTGCAGTGCTGGGCCATGCTGTAATCAAATGTATTCCGGCTCTCTCCCAGATAACATGATTACGGAAAACGGCTCACCCCAGCTGTGGCCCGATTACAGCGGAGAGGGAACCAGCGGCCACCTGTCAATCAAACTGACGAATAGATGCCCAGAGAGGGGAACACTCAAGACTTGTATAACTTATATTAATCATTATTTATATCTTATATTACTTATAATTATTTGAAATGAGACTATTCGATGTTATGCTGCAACACACACACACACACACACTCTCACATATCCAAAAAACACACACGCGCACACACACAGATATCCACACATATATGCGCGTGCGCGCACACACACACACACACATATTCACATGTAAACAATAGCATGCACACACTTGCACACATGTACACTTACACATAAGCACATATATGCACACATAAAAAAAGAAATGCACGTACAAGCACACACACACACAAACACAAACACACACAAACACAAACACAGTACACAGCATGTCTGTGAGTGTAGTTCTGTACTACAGCTCAGCATCAGGGACCTGACATTATTTTTATAGGGACAGGCGGATTGAAAGATGGATTAAATGCAGAATTCCCCTCCTCGCAGGAAGCGGAGGCAGAATCTCACCGGCCGGATTTCGCTCACCTTCCTGCTCAGTGGCACCTCGATGGGGACGGGCACCACCTCCGCCAACAAGCAGCCGTAAAACGCCACCATAAAAGCTGCCGGGTCGTTATTGGGGAAGACCAGAGCCACCTGTGCTTGGACCAGAGAGAGAGAGAGAGAGAGAGAGAGAGAGAGAGAGAGAACGGATCAGGATCAGCCACACCCCCTCACACGAGCTGTCCGCACTACACCTCCGTTACATTAGTTCAGGTCCGAGATCACACTCCATCACCGCACGCACTGAATGACGGTAAAATGTTCAGAAAACATATCTGGGGTAAAAAGTGAGTTAAATTCCGGGGGTCAGATAGTTACAGTCCTGTGTCTCTTACACCCATGAGCTCAGCGGAGCTGATTAAACTCATCAGTTCTACCTCCTGTTTGAATAATTGTGCTGATTAGCACATCCACAGGGTTAGTAGGGAACACAGGTAGGACTTTCACTCTCGGATGCAGGATGTTACACCTGCACTGGAGGGTATATTTTAGACGCTAATTTAAACCCAGAGCACCTGTTTTTACTGCAGTCCATGCTCCAGATTTGAGATGACCCCAGGATTTGCAGTTATCCAGCTAACTCCATTATCAAATTTTGTGAAACACAAACATTTTGTAGACTGGAATGAGTGACCTTGTGAGCGAGGCACAGCATGGATGAGGTCGGGTTCTGCAGCAGTTGACTCGAGGCCCAGCCCAACAGGCTAAAAGAAGCCGCTAATGAATTCCCAGCATCAGAACTCCTCGCCACGGAGACGCCAATATCAAAAAGCGTGGCGGGAATTACCGCGCAACACACGGAAGCAGCACTACGCGCTCCGACTGGTCTGCACACCAGCCATAAGTGGGCCGCAGGCCAACACTAACGGGTTTGATGGCCTGAATGCCATTCGCCGCATTCTGGAGTTACTGACAGATGTCCTTTTTTCGATCGGAATGTCCGGTTTTCCAAATGATTTTTTACCGGTGGCTCGTAATGAACTGAAATGTCATCACTTCACACGCTACTGATTTTCCAGGCCTCGAGTGCCAGCTGCAAGAAACATTTCCTCCGACCTCTTACACGGTTATACATCCCACTGCACATTTTCCCCTTTCAGCAAAATATGGCAACCTTAGGGTGCAGACTGCACATCGTCACCTGGCATCCCGAGCCATCACACCAGAGCTGGGTCATTCTTACTTAAACTGCGCACATACTGATAATACAGGCTCTCCTCACAAGGTAATGACGGCACCATTTTCACTTCCCACTGGGAATTAGACCTAATAATATGACTTACTCATTACCAGCCGATACATTTGTGAACATTTAAACAGGAAAGTTGAATTAAGACATTTCTCCCCCCTCTCACCGGTTCATACTGGTTCAAACAGGAAAAAAGCAGTCGTTCTTCTAAATTAATCAGATAAATGACAGTTACTCTGAGTTATGGCAGAGAATTGTGAAGAACTAATTGGATCGATCTTTGTTCATAACCGTGATCTCTTCAACAATTATCCTATCGAACTCTGTACTCAGTTTACGGAGTTCATTTAGTTTTTAATAGCTCATGTAGACAAGACCGAGGCTGTTTCATGTAAAGCCAAAAAAAAAAGTCGCTGCTAATTTACTCCAGTAAAAAAACAAAAACAAAATGAGAACCCAATGCAGATCTGGGCTCTAAACCACTTTATGTTCTGTAATTAATCTCTCCTTCGTAGTTAATTGGAAAGGCTTCTTACAGGCTTCTTTTCCAATTCTACTCAATTATATACATCAACAGTGAGTGGAGAACATGACTTCTAAACTAAATCAGTACAAAGACAGGGAAAATGGAAATATGATTTGGAGCACAAGTTTCAAACAAATTACAAGCTACTCAACGATGCAAACTTTTTACAAAATAGGATAATCAGAAACGTGGTGAAAGACTGTTAGCTGCTTAACACAGAGAAGTCAGGTTACCGTAGGCATGCAGCTTCCGGATAGCTGCCTGACTCATTTAAAGCATCGCACTACGAAGCAGAAGTGACTGTCACAGTGCGGGTGCGAGCCAAGGTCGTACCTGCCGGCAGTGTTCGGCAGCTTTTTCAGAGTAGCGAACAATTAGCCATTGCGCTACAGGGATGCAAATTGGCAAGGGACTGCCAGGAAGGGTAATGTAAGTTGCTTTGTTCGTTGCTCAAGCGCCTCCTGTTGGCCAGACGGGCGCTCGTCAGGAAGACTCTAAGTCTGTTCATGTCCCGGTATCCTCCGCCCTCCTTCTGAACTTGCGAAGATTCAACCAATGAGTGTATAAGAAGCGGTGGCTGACAGGCACGTGATTCGGAGGAGAGCCGTGAACGGTCTTCACTCTCCTGAGTTGGCGACAGGGGGTCGGAAATGCGAAAGGCTTGTACATAGATCCCCAATTGGGCATTCCAGATTCGGGTGGGATTGGAGATGCCAAATTTTTTAAAAAATGTAAAAAGTTACCGTGAGCATTACGTTCAAATCCAGAATGATCAAATTACAATCACCTCCACTGAAAATATGTTCCGACAGTCTGGTGATTGGAACTCAGAAGGGTGCTGGTTCAAGTCCCAGTTTAGCCACATTAAGTTCAGTGGAGCAATTGGACCCCTGAGCTGGTCACCTTCCCCACATTGGTCTAGTCATCAATGATAAGACTATAAGCCACTTTTGTAAATATGGATACAGAACTTTAAACTAGACAGTAAAACACGAATGAAATGAAACAGTGGCCAGTAACGGACAGCAGACACTCACCCGATCCCCCGGCCGCACCATGGGCTCCTGTTTGGTCCCGAGTTTGTGCAGGATGTTGTATGCCACCTTCATACTGCGAGTCCAGAGCTTCCCTGTGTCAGCCAAACACACACAGTGGTTAGTTTGCCAATAGCCCTCTCCTTAAAGTCAGAGAGCAAAACAAACTTGGCCATTAGCCTGTTCCTAGCACTTTCCCTTCAAACAGATAGCCTAACGCACTCAGATGTTAGCTTGCCATTAGCTATCTCCCTTACACCACACAGCCAAACACACAAAACTTTTAGCTTCCCGCTAGCACTCTCCCTTAGACCACTTCGCCAAACAAACACAGCCATTACCCTGCCAGGAGCGCTCTGCCTGAGGCCGGATAGCCAAACACATACGGCTATTAGCCTCTCACTAGCACTCTCTCTTAGGCCAGACAGCCAAATGAACAAAGCTGTAAGCCTTCCGCTAGCACTGTCCTTTTGGCCAGAGAGCAAAAAATACAGCCGTTGGCCTCCCGCAAGCTCTCTTCCTTCAGATAGCCAAACGCACACAGCTCACTGCAAAAAGTTAAAGTTAAAAATGCTAGGTGAGATGAATTTACTTTAACCACTTATTTCTATCACAATTTTTCTAAGTAAGACTAAAAATTTGTCCTGATTTGAGGTCATTTTGACTAGATTGCCAATGGAATAAGAAATTTTCACTTGTCAAGCAAATAGTGACTTAAAATAAATTACTATTTGCTTGACAAGTGAAATTTGCTCATTCCATTGGCAAGCTAGTCAAAATTACCTCAAATCAGGACAAACGTTTTGTCCTATTAAGGAAAATTATGATAGAAATAAGTGTTTTAAGTCTTAAAATAAGTAAATTCCGCCCGCCCGCCGAAGGGACAACAATACCCCTCGTGCCCGAGTCGGGCTGAGGGGTAAAATGGCATCAGTGTCATGCCAAATGAAACACAAACCCCAGGAATGCCATCAGGAGTGTGAAAGCCCCAGTGCGATGGCCCCCCTTCAGTGCTGCCAGTCGTCTTAATTCATGGTTAATTCATTGGTTTTGGGTGAGCTGAAAGGTTTAGCACAGGCTACTTTTCTGAGCCAATCAGGGCTCCAGACCTTTCTCACATGTGCCACCACACACACACACACCACTCTAAGAAGCACCTCAAGAGAAAGACAAGTTCTGAGGCCCACACAACAGGAAGGTGAGGCGTTACAATTCCTCTCCGATACAAGAATTTGACATCGCCGCTTTTCTGGAAAAAGTTTTACCTGATCCCTTCCAATCCAAACATTCAACAAATCAAATGACAAACTCAGAACAGGGCGAAGGCAGAGGAAATAAATCTGAATAAACTCAGAGACAAACACAGCTTCAGTGAAGGAAAGAGAAGGTGGACCTGAAAGAGAGGGATACCGGAGGGAGAGATGCAGACCCGCTGTGATAAGCTGTGAAACGGCTCTTTTATCACGCAGAGCCATCACAGCTAACGCTAACACACCCGGCGGAGTCTCGCCGATATCATCTCACAGAGCACCCGCCTCATTTAGCCAGCAGATATATCTCACCGTTTCATGATCTCACACACCGACACAAACTCCATCCAGGAAAACCTCACATCATGGGCTTCCTATCGTTTGCTAAAAGGGGCAGACTGATGTTGGGTTACGTCTTAGCGAAGCAATAAGATGATATCTGCTCACCTTGGTCTTGGTCCAGGGGCAGGATTAGATAATTACTTCAATCAGGTGACTGAGTGAGCGGATTTCAGAAAAGATCCAGGAGTAAACCATGAAAATATAGCCAATGCTGGAATTTGGCCAATAATTACAGGTTTACTTTTACCAGCAATGATTCTTTCATCATGGTCAACATAAAAGTACAGAACAGAAAAATATCTACAAGCACTAATCTTATATGTATATTCGAAAACGCATTTCTCTACTTTTATTGGAAAATAAGACAAAATTGTGCCAATTAGAACAGACAGTTTGACTCACGATTTGCCAATGAGGACAGACACTTCACTTTCACAAAAACAGGAGCTAAAAAAATGTAAATATTTTCAACTTTAGGGAAAAGAAAAGATTTGAAGCCTCACGACAAAACAGAATACAGAGATTTTTCCATTTTGACTCTCATTCAGTCTTATGCCTGATGCAGCGCAATCTGTGCCGAGTTCATCAACTCAGTGCTTCTCTCAGCTGTCATACGGGTGATCTCAGTGCTCCTCAGCTGTCATACAGGTGATCTCAGTGCTCCTCAGCTGTCATACAGGTGATCTCAGTGCTCCTCAGCTGTCATACAGGTGATCTCAGTGCTCCTCTTAGCTGTCATACGGGTGATCTCAGTGCTTCTCTCAGCTGTCATATGGTTAATCTCAGTGCTTCACTCAGCTGTCATACAGGTGATCTCAGTGCTTTTCTCTGTTGTCATACGGGTGATCTCAATGCTTCTCTCAGCTGTCATACAGGTGATTTCAGTGTTTCTCTCAGCTGTCATACAGGTGATCTCAGTGCTCCTCTCAGCTGTCATACAGGTGATCTCAGTGCTCCTCTCAGCTGTCATACGGGTGATCTCAGTGCTTCTCAGCTGTCATACGGGTGATCTCAGTGCTCCTCTCAGCTGCCATACGGGTGATCTCAGTGCTTCTCTCAGCTGTCATATGGGTGACCTCAGTGCTTCACTCAGCTGTCATACAGGTGATCTCAGTGCTTCTCTCTGTTGTCATATGGGTGATCTCAATGCTTCTCTCAGCTGTCATACGGGTGATCTCAGTGCTTCTCTCAGCTGTCATATGGGTGACCTCAGTGCTTCACTCAGCTGTCATACAGGTGATCTCAGTGCTTCTCTCTGTTGTCATATGGGTGATCTCAATGCTTCTCTCAGCTGTCATACGGGTGATCTCAGTGCTTCTCTCAGCTGTCATACGGGTGATCTCAGTGCTCCTCTCAGCTGCCATACGGGTGATCTCAGTGCTTCTCTCAGCTGTCATACGGGTGATCTCAGTGCGTCACTCAGCTGTCATACGAGTGATCTCAGTGCTTCTCTCAGTTGTCATACGGGTGATCTCAGTGCTTCTCTCAGCTGTCATATGGGTGATCTCAGTGCTCCTCTCAGCTGTCATACGGGTGATCTCAGTGCTCCTCTCTGCTGTCATACAGGTGATCTCAGTGCTCCTCTCAGCTGTCATACAGGTGATCTCAGTGCTCCTCTCACCTGTCATACAGGTGATCTCAGTGCTCCTCTCAGCTGTCATACGGGTGATCTCAGTGCTCCTCTCAGCTGTCAAACAGGTGATCTCAGTGCTCCTCTCAGCTGTCATACGGGTGATCTCAGTGCTTTTCTCTGCTGTCATACGGGTGATCTCAATGCTTCTCTCAGCTGTCATACGGGTGATTTCAGTGTTTCTCTCAGCTGTCATACAGGTGATCTCAGTGCTCCTCTCAGCTGTCATACGGGTGATCTCAGTGCTTTTCTCAGCTGTCATACGGGTCATCTCAGTGCTTCTCAGCTGTCATACGGGTGATCTCAGTGCTCCTCTCAGCTGCCATACGGGTGATCTCAAAGCTTCTCTCAGCTGTCATTTGGGTGATCTCAGTGCTTCACTCAGCTGTCATACAGGTGATCTCAGTGCTTCTCTCTGTTGTCATATGGGTGATCTCAATGCTTCTCTCAGCTGTCATACGGGTGATCTCAGTGCTTCTCTCAGCTGTCATACGGGTGATCTCAGTGCTCTTCTCAGCTGCCATACGGGTGATCTCAGTGCTTCTCTCAGCTGTCATACGGATGATCTCAGTGCGTCACTCAGCTGTCATACGGGTGATCTCAGTGCTTCTCTCAGCTGTCATTCGGGTGATCTCAGTGCTTCTCTCAGCTGTCATATGGGTGATCTCAGTGCTCCTCTCAGCTGTCATACGGGTGATCTCAGTGCTTCTCTCTGCTGTCATACGGGTGATCTCAGTGCTCCTCTCAGCTGTCATACAGGTGATCTCAGTGCTCCTCTCACCTGTCATACAGGTGATCTCAGTGCTCCTCTCAGCTGTCAAACAGGTGATCTCAGTGCTTCTCTCAGCTGTCATACGGGTGATCTCAGTGCTCCTCTCAGCTGTCAAACAGGTGATCTCAGTGCTCCTCTCAGCTGTCATACGGGTGATCTCAGTGCTTCTCTCTGCTGTCATACGGGTGATCTTAGTGCTCCTCTCAGCTGTCATACAGGTGATCTCAGTGCTCCTCTCACTTGTCATACAGGTGATCTCAGTGCTTCTCTCAGCTGTCAAACAGGTGATCTCAGTGCTCCTCTCAGCTGTCATACGGGTGATCTCAGTGCTCCTCTCAGCTGTCATACGGGTGATTTACCAAACTCATTACAGTGTGTTTATGCCTGCGCTTTTCACATGACGCTCTGGATAGGGGCGTCTGTGTAAATGTCTGACGCAAATTTAAATCACTGTTATCTACAGTAATGCGGGGAAGTAATTACTGATCATCAATCCTGCTCATTAAACGGCCTCTCTGATGCAATACAAAAAAAAAGAAACACACACACAAGAAATCATTAAATAAGCCTGAAACTGCATTTATTGTTTTTTAAAAAGGCTTAAATCGGAAGAAAAGCCTTTTTCTGGGCCAATTTAACACAGCCATGGCAAACACAACGAATCATCAAACCATTCTTCAGGCCTCAAATCAGCCCTCTGATTTCCCAACGCAGTAACCAATGCGGGAGCAGCTACTGTTTTCCAGTTGGAGAATAATCAAGCTGAGAGGTAACCAATCGTGTTTTTCCCTCTCACAGTAACAACACTCACCTCATTCAACAGCTGAACAAAGTTGGGCACCATTAAATCAGGTGTTTTCCTCGTCAGGTGACCCGAGAGACCAGCAGCATCTCACGTCTTTCTGACACTTGTCTGTTCTAGACGGATTAGCTAAATGTGATAAAATCAGTAATACCCTTCCAGACACTAAGTTAGCGTCATTCCTGTATCAGTCTGGAAGAACTGGACAGTTTCTCCGCCCGAGGGTTTGAACAATGTACTAAACCATTCAGCATCTCTCCAATCTCATCACCAAACCCATTTCTTACTGCAACAATCCTTTTAGTTTCAGTTACGCTTGCAAAACTTTGGAGAGCCGGCTGATACCATTCCATTCAACTTTGCAGAAAACTACCCGTCCAACTATATGAATGCAAATGTAACAGAAAATAACCTAGCTTTTACAATAACGTAAACTTAGATTTTTTTTTTATTTGTCTCTGATAAAGGTCAAGTGGAATTGTGTAATTTTGTCTTCAAATTACGTTTTTGTTTGGTTGGCTGCCCTAAACTAAAAGCTGTAAGGCTTGGCTTAAAAAAATGAAAAGAAAAGTGAACCGCAGTGCCTTCTTATTCCAGGGATGCCGATTTCGCTGTGCGGCCGCGAGAATCACTACAGCCGAATGCACACAAACACCACACTTCTGCTCGACACGTGGCAGGATTTCCCCATGGAACTTCATCTAAATATTATAACAATGTCTTCCACAAAACAAAATATTCAGAATCCTGTCAGTATTCATGAGCTGCCGCCTGCAGCCGGAGCTGCTTCTGACTGACAGGATGAAGCGATGTCTGCCTCCAGTGCGAACAGGAGGAAATGGAGGAAAAGAGGGAGTGAGACAACAAGAGGAAAGTAAGAAATAAGCAGAGGAGAGAGGGAATGGAGAGAGAGAGAGAGAGAGGGACAGTTCACTGAAGAGAACAGGGGAGTAAGATTGACACTGCACACCAGAGTTCAGCACTGCACCCTGAGCTCAGCTCACCACAGCTCATCCTGCCGCCCCGGTCACACACTGCGGAGAGTCAGAGCTTAGTGGGGACATGCAGCTCACACACACACACACGCACACACATGCGCACGTGCACACACACACACACACACACAGGCGCGCGCGCGCACTCGCGCACGCAAACACACACACATGCAAATGCAAACAAATACACATACACACACAAACACACACACGCAAATGCAAGCCCATTCTGACAAACATAGGCATGCAAATACACACACACACATGCACACACACATAAATACACATACACACATGCACACACACACACATACGCGCAAATACACGCACACATACACAAACACACGAGAATGCACACACACACACGCACACACACACAAACACACACGCAAATACACATACATACACAAACACACACACGCAAATACACAGACACGCACACACCCACATACAGGAATCGCTCATTACACTGTTTGATTCCTTACACACTCCATGCCGCAGGGATTAACACAAAATAAGGCACAATGTACAGCTCAATGCCCACAGCCATACACGCGATTCAGGAACCAGTGGAGAAGACCAGTGTTTACATCTCAGAGTGAAGGCACTGAAACACTTTCATGATGCATATTGCCGAGCAGTCGTTGATTATTACTGGATACATGTAAATTTTGGGGTTTGCTCTTGGTTTACATGATGGTAGTGATAAGGGAAGTTAAGAACACTGTGAGGCACAGCATTAGTATTAGCCTCAGGGTAAAGGTTAGCTCACCATATGCAGTGGTGGTGTTCATGGTGTTCAGGCAGGGCTAGGGTCAGTCAGCTAACCTTGGCCGATTCATTCCTCATTAGACCTCGAATGTGCGACTGTAGAAGCCATTAGCCAGAATTTTTTTTTTTCTGGATAGACATGGGAGCCTCCAGTGGCAGCAGCGCTGGGTTTGGTGTCAAAATGGTGAAAACATTGTGTTGCCTCTTGTGCAAGACACGAAGAAGCGTCACCACAACATAGATTTTGCGATGGTCAGTTTTGCTTCCATTTTTAGGTAGCAATGTAGTGTGCAAATTTTGACAACTGCGTAAATTGGTCTTCGGGGAAATAAATGTCAGGCAGAGCAGGATATCAACTTTCTGTCACACATACGAGGCTTGATGAAGAGCAGCGGAACCTGCCGAGACGTTCCGAGAGGGTCAGGGTTTAGGGTTAACATTTGGCTAAAGGTTAATTAGCAGAAGCAAGGACATATCGCAGTTTGCCATTGGTGAGCATAATGGTCAGGTAGGATTACCATTTGGGTTTAGGGTTAGGATTAGGCTAAAGGTTAACTCACCTCATGTAAGGATGTATAGCAGTTTGCCATTAGGGTCCATGGCGGTCAGGCAGGGTTAGCATTAGGCTAAAGGTTAGCTCACCATATGTCAGGACGTTTAGTGGTTTGCCGTTGGTGTCTATTTTGGTCAGGCAGGGTTAGTATTAGGTTTAAGGGTTACCATTAGGCTAAAGGTTAGCTCACCAGATGTCAGGACATATAGCAGTCTACCATTGGTGTCCATGCTGGTCAGGCAGGGTTAGCATTAGTATCATAGATCAGAATAAAGCTAAAGGTTAGCTCATGGTATGTCAGGACGTAAAGCGATTTGCCGTTGGTGTCCATGAATGATCAGGCAGGGATAGCATTAGGCTGAAGGTTAGCTCACGATATGCAAGGACATATAGTGGTTTGCCATTGGTGTCTCTGCCGGTCAGGCAGGGTCAACATTAGGCTAAAGGTGAGCTCACTGTAAGTCAGGATGTATAGCGGTTTGCCGTTGGTGTCCATAGTGGTCAGGCAGGGTTAGCATTAGGGTTAAGGGCTAGCACTAGGCAAAAGGTTAGCTCACCGTATGTCAGAACGTATAGCGGTTTGCCGTTAGTGTCCATGCTGATCAGACAGGGTTAACATTAGTATTAAGGGTCAGCATTAAGGTGAAGGTTAGCTCACCGTAAGTCAGGACGTATAGCGGCTTGCCGTTGGTGTCCATGCTGGTCAGGCAGGGGGCTTTGGGGGATATGGTGCCCCAGCGTTGGAGCGCAGCCTCCAGGGAGGGGGGCCAGTTGGTGACCACGCCCAGCGGCTCCCCCCGCATCATCACCATCTGAGCCCCCTCTGGCTTGGGCTGGTTTGGGTCGGGCTGCTGGACTGAAGGAGAGGAGATGAACCAGGTGAAAACGCATCACACCTTAATCCAGACCAAAGTCTCACGAAACTCACTAAAGTCTCACTAAAGCAGCTGTGTCACGATTACTGCACATGCTCAGAACTTTGAAAACTTGATGTTCAATGCCTAAAAATGTCTGGCAGGTCTACCAAACCCGAAGCGTGTGGTGAATGATTTGGAAACTGCTACCAAATATCAAAATAAAGTAGCGAAGAAATGCAGATCTCCACAATAACATTTCATTTTACACACAAATTTTGTCAGCCAAGTAGCTAGCTACTTAACTTGTTTCATCTAGATAGCATCATCAGACAATAAGTCAAAATACGAGCTAACGCTCCCCACGTGGCTATCGTGGTTATGCTACGTAGCTAGCAATACAAATACCCACAAAAACCTTTTAGTTCACGTTCACTTTGTCAGCAAATTTTAATCTATTAAAATAAATTCATCATATAACTAGCTGAATAGCTATCTAACGTTAGCGACGTGGCAATCGTGGCCATGCTACGTTGCTAGCTACACCGAAATCCATGATAACTTTCTATTTCACTTGCAAATTTTGTTGGGAAAGTATTTATGTAGCCAGCTATGTCCTTTATAAACCTTCATCATACAAAGAGCTGAATTGTTAAATAATGTTAGCTACGTAGCTATTGCAGCTATGTTATGGCACTAGCTATGCAGATATCCAAGAAGAGATATTCTTTCTCGATAATGTTTATTGGAGGTTGGCAAACAAGCTTACATTCCTCATACCTTCGGCTATATGGCTAAATTGACGTTGTGATTCCTCAAATTTCCATAGAATACTCCTCAATATAAGAGGAACAAGTGTTTGCCACTAACATGGCAATATCCCCTGCCGCCTCAATTTTATGCGTCCGTATGGACGGATGGATGGAGCCCAATTCTATATCCCGCGCTTCGCACAAATCGCGTAGCAGCGGAAAATAATAATGCATGAGTGACTGAAATATATAGATATAAAGCAAAAATGAAAACAGTTTGGCTATGATGCAATCAGATTATGACTCCCAGTCGAGCAGAATCGTTTCTTGGGATGAGTCTTCTCAGCATGCTCAGCAACCATGACACAGATCCTTTAAGCGCAGCACGTATTTTGTTTGATTTTTGGCTACGTACTACAGATACGCTGGTTGGCCAAAGAATCAATGAGGTTTAAGTACAGATTATAAGCTTCTATTTATGGGTATTTGCATTCATATTAGGCATGTGCCGATGTGAAAAAAATTAAACCGGTTCGATATTGAATTAAAAACCGAATCGAACCGTAATACCGGTTTTGACCACTTGGTGTCGCATTTGCGTCTTTTTAGCTCGCCGGGACGAATTTCCGATTGTCGTACCTACGTTTGACAACAATGGAAGGCGTGGCTCATTGCGTTGCCACCAGAGCCATGTAAGAGCCTTGGCTCTGGTTGCCACCATTGTAACGGGTCGTCTTCTCCATCAGTCACAGTCTCCCGTTTGTAAATAGCCTATTCGCCGGCAACCTTCTCCTCTGTGCTTTTTGGGAGAGAAGTGGTCGCTAATTTGTGACCAAGAAGACTTCCCAAAGTTTTTTTTTTTTTGGGCGGTGGAGCCGCTTTTGCGGCTTTTTTTTTCCAAAAAACATTTTGTCCTTTGCATCCGCGCAAAGTGCGCTTCAAGTGTAACGTTAAATTCAATCAAAATCTAAATTAGATGGAGCTGTTCAGAACTTTTCCGGTGAAATTTAGTGGCTCCTCGGTTCTCAGTACTTTCTACTGGTCATCATCGGCAATGTCACTAGTTCAGTCTCGGGCAGAAGATAATCTTTTCCTAGCCCTGTTCACAAAACCCTGAAATAATATGCTGAAGTAAAAAACGCAGATCTCGGACATCGCTCACACACTGTAAAGACGCTGCCAGAGACCTAACTAGTGACATTGCCGATGACCAGAAAGTACTGAATTCCGAGGAGCCACCGAATTTAAATTGCATTTCATGCGTCCATGAATGCTGTAGAT